>CAUYRT010094237.1:0-10695 GCA_963574885.1 Lepilemur ruficaudatus | reverse complement strand
TTCTCGCTCAAGTAACATCTGAACACACCCTCTGCCACTTTCAGACAAACTGTCCTTGTCTGATGTAATCGTCTAGTGTAGCAAGGCTAATCACAGTGTCCCTAGTCTGAAGGAGCTTGTTCCAAGTTTTTTTGTTTGTTTTTTTCGTTAACCTTGTGTTGTTACCCTGCTCTCTCTTTTATTCAAGTTTCCCAATTTCTAGATAGGAGGTCTAGGTCCTCTATGACTGCAGTTTCCAAGGCAATTAAAAATTTAAACATTTCCCTGATGAATAGAGATGTTGAGCATTTTTTCATATGTTTGTTGGCCATTATTCTGTCTTCTTTTGAAAAGTTTCTGTTCATGTCCTTTACCCACTTTTTGATAGGGTTGTTTGTTTTTTTTTTCTTGCTGATTTTTCTGAGTTCTAAATAGATTCTAGTTATTAGTCCTTTATCGGATGTGTAGCTTGTGAAAATTTTCTTCCATTCTGTAAGTTGTCTCTTTGCTCTCGTGACAGTTTCTTTGGCTGTGCAGAAGCTTTTTAATTTGATCAGGTCCCATTCTTTTTTTGAGGAATATTCCATTTTGGACTGTGTTTTGGCACTTTGTTTTTATCCAGTCATTTTTCCCAATGCCTGTGATTGTCAAAAATAATCCATTTTTCATCACATATAACAATACGGTATACAAATGGCTTGTCTTTATGTCATGACAGCAAGGAAAAGCAAGCTTTGGGACAATTGCTCTTCTGATACTCATTCAATTCATGCAGTACCCATCTTTCAGCTTCTTTGCCTTGATGGTTTGTTTCTAATGGTCCAATATTGTTGGCATAGTAACATCAAACCTTGCTGCTAATTCACGTGTAGGTTGAGATGGATTTGCTTCCACTACAGCTTTTAGCTCATCATTATCTGCCTTGGTCTTGGGTCACCCACATGGCTCATTTTCAAGATTAAAATCACCAGAACAGAACTTCTCAAACCATGGATGTACTGTACATTCATTAGCCACATCCTTCCCAAACACTTCATTGATATTTCGAGCTGTCTGTGCTGCATTGGTTCCACGACAGAGCTCGTATTTGAAAATAACATGAATTTTTGACTTATCCATGGTTTTCATAAAAATTACTGTTAAAAAAATTTGAAAGATAATCACAAGCCAAACCATGTGCTTGAAAGAATGAGGATGTACCTTCACAATAAAAATAAAACTGATAAGAACAGATATTACACTTGCGTCAGGTAGGTGGGAGTGGGGAGGGGATGGGTATATTCACACCTAATGGGTATGGTGTGCATCATCTGGGGGATGGACACACTTGAAGCTCTGACTCAGGTGCGGCAAAGGCAATATATGTAATCTAAACATTTGTACCCCTGTAATATGCTGAAACAAAAAAAAATAAATGCAAATGAAAACAAACAAGAAAAAACAATAAAAATAAAACAAGGAGTGTCAAAGTGAAATGTCAGAGATATTGACTATCAAACTTAGCACTTAAGGAAATTGGATATTTCATACTTAATAACCTATACCATCAAATTTAAACTCCATGAAAAGACAGTGGAGGGGAATCAGAGAAGTGTCCTTTTCTTGTCTGAGCTGGGAATAGTGCAATTAATTCCTGGAATGAATTGGAATATGAATTATTGAATTTCCCATTCTAAATTATTATAGCCCTTTGTGTTAGCTTTTCCTGGCTCTAATTGTATCTTTTTATTAAATTAACTGAATATTTATTTGTTTTTTTTCCAAGAGACTGTCAGATCTAAGAAGGCAAGGACCCTGCTTTATATTTCAGTAGCTCTCATCAGAAGATAATTTAGCTTAGTGGTTTAGGCAGACCACTAGGCATGACTGTGGGCTTTGAAACATATTGTCTCTGTGATCAGAGGTGGTTTCTCTGTTATGTATGAAATGGATATCATTATTATGAGAAATAAATAATATTCAGGTGCAGGAAATATTTGTATATTTGTACTTTGGGTCTTGGCAGCCAGGAGTCAGTATAAGGACACTGTGTTAGGTACATTATTGGATATTAAAGAAATGATAATGATAATGACTTTTTTCCCACAATGATTTTCTCTTAATAGTACTGGGTACATGTTAGTCGAAAGAAAGAATTGTCTCTAAGAGTCAGATCAAGCAATTCCAAGGTGTAAACAAGATAAGGTAATCTGATTACCTCAGGGAAGGTAATCTCTGAGGAAATGGTCTTGAGGGAGTCACTGAGATCAGTCATCTAGAATAAAACTCTTTAGTCTCTTATTATCTACTGGTTAGCGAAAGGCACTAACTTCTTATTGGAAGTTGGAGGGAACTTGGGAAAACGAACAATTAGAAATCATGTCCTTCAGTGCAGAAAGAGTTATGAGGTAAATCAGAGGTTCTGATCCTTTGTTCTGGACTGGGAGGAGAGAGTGGGCTCTGAGCTCAAAGCTGTCATCTTCTATTCACTAGGGTCGTTTTGCTACCTGGAACGATTATGGACAAGACGCAGTAGAGCGTAGCATTACGGCTCTAAAATGAAGGAAGGTGAGTGCCTGCTTGACACTGGTCAGTCATGTAACATGGTGGCCACAAGTGCAAACTGTGAGAGCCTGATGGCCAAAATTCACCGTCTGGCTGCAACTTGGTAGTTTGGAGACTTCTGGCTAGTTATATAATTGTAATTGTAGTTGTTTCATCTGTAAAATGGGGATAATAATATTGCCACATAGCTCTTTGAACAGAGCCTCTCATAGTGACTGCTCAGTAAGTGTTAGCTTTAAAAAATTATTATTAAATCTGCAGCCACTTGAGCTAAGAGATCTTGGAAAAACGTGACCTTGCCTTCTTGATCTGATAGCGCTGACCCAGAGATGGAAGCTCTGAACAGAGCCACAGTAGCTTCTGCCTGTCAGGACACTCTCCAGGGAAGAGATCAGGTTTCAGCAACTGAAGCAGAGGCAGGAGAGGGACAGACATAGAAAAAGGACTGGCTTAAAGATCTGAGAGACATCCAGCTTATTTTTGGTACCCCTCTTTTTCAGCAGCACCAGCTCTCGTTCTGGAGGCAACGTTTAGCCTCTTATTGTACTCTGGAAGTTAAAGTCACAGGGGCTGTGAAGATAGATCCATAGCAAATGGTAAAAACCTTCCTACCAAAGTTCAAATCTCTCTCTGTGGATTCCTTTTTCAAGAATGTGGGATGGATACTGGGCAAGTGGTGGTAGTGTTTCATTTTCTCTAAGTGCCCCTCTTCTCTTGTCTCCACAGACCTCCATTCCCCAACCCTAGAGAAGAATGGCAGCTGAAAACACTTCTGTGACAGAATTTATCCTCGCAGGCTTAACCAACCAGCCAGAACTCCAGATCCTCCTCTTCTTCCTGTTTCTAGGTTTCTATATGGTCACTGTGGTGGGGAACCTGGGCTTGATAACCCTGATTGGGCTGAACTCTCATCTGCACACTCCCATGTACTACTTCCTCTTCAACCTCTCCTTAATAGATTTGTGTTACTCTACTACCATTACCCCCAAAATGCTAATGAGTTTTGTCTCAGAGAAGAACATCGTCTCCTATGCTGGGTGTATGACTCAGCTCTTTTTCTTCTGCTTCTTTGTCATCTCTGAGTCCTTCATCCTGTCAGCAATGGCATATGACCGCTATGTCGCCATCTGTAACCCACTGGTGTACACGGTCACCATGTCTCCCCAGGTGTGTTTGCTCCTTTTGTCAGGTGTCTATGGCATGGGATTTGCTGGGGCCATGGCCCATACCGGAAGCATAATGAGTCTGACCTTCTGTGCTGACAACCTTGTCAATCATTTCATGTGTGACATCCTTCCCCTCCTTGAGCTGTCCTGCAATAGCACTTATGTGAATGAGCTGGTGGTCTTTATTGTTGTGGCCATTGACATTGGAATGCCCATTGTCACCATCTTCATTTCTTATGCCCTCATTCTCTCCAGCATTCTTCACATTAGTTCCACTGAGGGCAGGTCCAAAGCCTTCAGCACTTGCAGCTCCCACATGATTGTAGTTTCTCTTTTCTTTGGTTCTGGGGCTTTCATGTATCTCAAACCACCTTCTATTTTGCCCCTTGACCAAGGAAAAGTGTCTTCCTTGTTCTATACCATTGTGGTGCCCATGTTAAACCCATTGATCTATAGTTTGAGGAACAAAGATGTCAAAGTTGCTCTGAGGAAAACTTTGGGCAGGAAAGTATTTTCTTAAGAAAGGAGTAGTGTTTGAGGAAGACAATAAAATGCTTTGCTTATTAAGGTGTGTGTTTTCATTGAGGAATCCAAGTTCCAGGGTTTTTTTTCTGTTTTATATAGACAGAGAATTTTACACAAATGTTCACACTCGGATTGTTTAGGGCAGACGTTTTCTCCCTGCCCCCGCTTCACCTCAACTATCCAAGATTTCTTCATTTTGTGTAAATATTTTCTACAATCATAGATCATTTAATCTTGATTGGTCCTTATACATCATTATAAAGTTGCTGAGTGGAATGTCATATGTTATTTTAAGACTAAGAGAATCAGAATTTAGAGCTTTTTCAAGAGTTAGTTTGGGTGTTTGAGCTATGATGTAGAAATCTGTGGCTTAGGGTAATCAGCTACAGATCTGGAAATTCTAAAGGGACAGTAAATAATTGAGGGTCTAGGTAGATATATCAAGGCAGCACCAAGCAGCTGATTATTAGAAGAGGCAATTTCCATTGAATTTTAAGACACTGCAGACAATGGTGACCTTCTCATATAGACGTGTGTGGGAAAGGGATAATTCATACAAGATTGGTTTGTAAATCCACAACGTTGTATAAAGAGAGCCATTGTTAACAATCCAGCCATTGTTAATATAAAGAGAATGGTTACATGGCTGGATACTTTCTGGACAGCCCTCATATATTAATAATACATCAGAACACTTTGATCTAAATGATTTACTATTAGCAAAGGAAGGTTCTTTGGAAAACCCTAGTATCTTCAGTGCCGGGGAGGCACTTCAATTTATGAACTTTTTCTTGGGAAAATTTTCTTCTTTGGGGAAAAATGGAGGTTTGGTTGATTGTTTAGCTTTGTCATTTGGTATGACACAGATCAAAGAGGGTGAAGTCATGAGACTCAGAGTGTGTGTATGTGTGTGTGTGTGTACACTTGCATACAAAGATTTTGCTTTAGTCAGCATGGAATAGGGAAAGAGAAGTGAGTTCAGGAGAATTGTGGGTGAGGTGAATAAGCCATGTGAAGTAGGGAGTAGAGAAAAACAGATTCATGAGGCATATCGTGGAGTTGGTTTTGTATCCTGGCTCAGTTGTTTAGTAGTTGTGTGACTTTGGGCAAATTATTTAATCGCTCTACGTATTAATTTCTTTATTTTTAAAAGTGAGACAATGATCCTGACTCCATGGGGTGTTTGAAAATGCAAGACACTTAATAAATCTTAGTGCTCACCCTGCAAGAATTGCTTCATCTAATTGTTAGTACTTCCTTGAGCTTTTGCATGACTTGAGGCGAGTCCCTTCACCTTCCTGGAACACTGCTTAGTAATTAGAAACATGAACTCCTCTCTAACTTTCATTAAAAAAGTAATATATTTTGACTAAGTAATACTTGCACATGGTAATGTTAAGCAGTGTTAGTGGAGGTTATTCAGTGAAAATATGTCTTCCTCCCATCTAGTCATTTCATACCTAAATTCTCCTCTCTAGAAACAACAATCATTGCTAATTTCTTAGGAATCCTCCCATATTCAAGCATTTGTGTGTGTGTGTGTGTACACATATCTAGTGCCTCTTCTTGTTTTAAAGTTGTATAAAAGAAGAATCAATTTCCATTTGCCTCTAATGGGATAGTTTTCCTAATGGAGACGGCTCAGAAGAGGATGGGACAGAGAACATTACAGGGGTAAAAAGAAGAGGAGCCAATCACAGAAGAGTCCTGGGAAGGGATGTGGCTGAGAAGGAAGAGGGAGAGCAGAGGCATCCTTGGCCTGGAGGCATCACTGTGAGGCTCTGCAGCTGTAGTGAGTAACCACAGAGTACCATTTTGCTTCCCTGGTTTTCTGTGATTACCCCATGGTGGCACCACCTCGATTTCTATTTGGTTGATGCTGTGGTGAGCTCAGAGCCTTTGATAGCTAAAAGCACCAGGATGGAAGTATTTTTAATTCAGCATATATTTCTATACATATTTATTTACCTATTTTAACCAATGAGGCACATGGTTTTTCTTTTTCTGATTCTTGGAGCAACTTATATTTATTGTTGCAAATTTCGAATGTGAAATATATATGAAAGAAAAAATTGTCTATACCTCAGTGTGGTAGCCTGCATTATTGGTTAAAAGTCATCACTCAACTAGTAGTGTTATGTGTCTATTCATTTGCCATGGTCTCCTAGAAGTAGGGTATATTTCCCTGCCCATTGATGGTTGGCTTGGCCATGTGACCCATTTTGGCTAACAGGATCTTAGCAGATGTGATGCACACAAGAGCTTGGAATGTGTTTGCATGGTGGGGCTTGCCTTCTTGTGCTTATTTATCTTCCTCTGAGAAGAGCCTCTCCTGGGTAACCCATTCTCACCATGAGCACATGTGGGGCAGTGTGCACAGTGCAGAGCAAGCAGAGCTGCCCCCTCGAGCCCAGACAGGATGAACTACCACAATCAACCTGTAGACATGTGAGGAACAAATATTCATTGTTGTATGCTAATGAGATTTTGTTTGATTGTTACATAACACAGCTAACTGATCCACTGCACCATTTGGAGAAGAGGAAAAGAGAATCTCATCTGGAGTAGGAAAGCTTCTTCCAGTGGAATCATCTTTTATGTGCTGTGTTATAAAATGTTGTTTTACTTATTATTATAATGTGATCTTCATTCCTTATCAATTAATATTTTTTGAATTATAATTTTTCATGGATTTCATCATGTAGCTATGTCATATTTTATTTAAGCTTTTTCCTGTTGTTAAACATTAAAACTGTGTCAGTCTCCCCAATATTTTATTAGTCTAAATAATACTATGACTATCAGTTTTATGTTAAAATTTTTATCTAGATTTCTGATTATTATCTCAGGAGAGATTCCTATTGTATCTTCCCTGTTTTTCAGTTCAAAATATTTTCCAGTTTTCCCTATGATTTCTTCTTCTTTGACTCATGTGTTTTTTACAAATGTGTTATTTAATCTTTTTAATTCCTTTCTGAGATATATTTTTGCCAAGTTGGTGGACCAGAGCTTCAGCTCTCTCTTCTTTTTGTTCTTTGGTCACCCTAACTGGAATGAATTCTCACTTCAACATTCCATATACTTTTTTATCTTTAGCTTTTCCATCACTGGTTTCTTCTATTCCTCTGTCATTTCTCTCAAAATTGTGATGAGCTTTGTGACAGAGAAAAACATTATCACCTATGTAAGATCAGAGACTGAGCTTGTTCCTTCTGCTTCTTTGTCATTAGGGTCACTCCCTCTTTACACCACTGATCTTGGGTTACTGTAAGCTATGACGCTTCCAGTCTGTTTCCTGTTGATGGCTCGTAAGTTATAGGGTTTGGTGATGCTGTGGCCCAACTAGGGTACACAGAACAACTGTTCTTTTGTGACCTCAATTGTATCAACCTTTACTTGCGTAACATAGGTTCTCTCCTTTAGGCTTCCTGAATCAGCACTTATGTCACAGGCAGGTGGATTTGTAGTCATAAGAACCAGCATTGTAGTATGTAGTGTCACCATCTTTGTGTTTTGTTTTCATTCTTCTCATCATCCTTTGTTCACCCAATGGTCCAAATCTTTAGTATCTACATATTCCAGAAATCTGTTTATTTCTTTCTTTGGATTAGGGAGGTGCATTTACCTCAGGTCTTCCCCTCAAGTTATGGGCTAGAGTAAATTACACACAGTCTCCTCCACTGGGGCGGGGCCAGTGATAAACTGTCAGGTCAACATCTTGAGGAAGAAGACTATCTGACTTGCTGTGATAAAAATCTCCATGATTGATCTCTTAATTTTGAGCAGTAATAGTGGATAAGACTCCTTTTTCATTCTTTTAAGGAAGTATTTGTACTGTTAACCCTTTCCTTGTGATATAGGTTATATTTAATCCTTCTACCAATGGCTAGAATGACAGCTAAGGTCAGAGCCTCAGGATAGTTGGTTATGTTACACTGTTGACTAGATATCAAGTACACCACAGGTAGTTGCTAGAAGGCATTGTCTTTGTCTTTGCTTCTGTGAGCGCTATATTGTCCTGGCTTCTTCATAGCACTTGTTCCAGAAGCAAAGACCTAGGCAGAGCATCTGACTGGTTGAGGTTGGGTGGTGTATTGGGCTGTACATTCCAGGAGTCTGGGAACTAGTGTCTGGCTATATTAGTGGGAAGATTTAAACAAGGTTCACACACGGGCAGATTCCCCTGTGATACAGGGTTCTGGTGCTGAGGAGCCAAACATCACTTGATTCTAGCCAAATGGCTGAGAAGTGATAATGAGAAACCTGATACTGATGGCACTTCCATATCCTTTGGGTCTCTGAATTTCACTTTGTCAGAGAGGCTGTCCCTTACCTTAGAAACTCAATTCACTTTCACCAGTTAATGCTTTCATACAATCCTCAACTTCCCTTTGGAGCACTTCTGATTCATTATAAATAATAACACCTCTAGGATCTCTTTCTAGTAAATGTTCAGCTTGGGGTTTTACTTGTCATACAGAGGTGGTGTAAGTTCCAGGTCCATATACATGTGAGTGTCAGTGTTGTTACAGATTCTGGGGGTAGAGGGTTTTCCTTTTTACCCTGCCTCCCTTTTCCATCCACAGCCAGGGTTGAGATCAGCCTGTATCCTTACCTTGTCCCTGAGGGAGCAATTCTTTTCTAGTTCATTCACTCAGGTTTCACCTTCCTTGGGCACAGATTTATGAGGGCAGTGAGGAGGTGAGGTGGCCTCTAATCCCATCTCCATCCTGCCAGGGCTCCCTGCTCCAAGGACTGGCAAATACTTTCAGGGGAAACATTGACTCTAGCTTCATCTACACTGTTAAATTCCTGCTTTCCTGTGTTTTTTTTTTCTCCTAAAAATGCCTTTATTTTTAGATAAGCTAAGCCAATTAGTGGCTTATAATTTTCATTATTAACATTTTTATTCAGCATTTTTCACTGTTCTAGTGGGAGGACATTTTTTTTTTCCTGAACATCCAAACTGCTAAATGGTTAGAAATAATAATTAAGAAAATTTATAAATGAATGGACCTTGTTTTTTGTTTTAACAAATAGAAATGATTTCTTCTCTCTTTTACTTTCTTTAGGCCATTTTAAAATTTTTAGGCAAAACTGTCATAGGAGAGGAAATAATGAGAAAAAAAGTGACATTTCCTAAAGTAAACTCAGAAATCAATTAAAATTTAAAACTAGAAGATGACTTACAGACTCTTGGACAGAGTCTGGGTCATTTGGTCCAATCATCTCTCCTATGACAGTTTCACCAAGCATAAAGAAATACCAATTTTACAAATTAATGAATGTTAGGTGGCAGTTACCCTCTCACTTTGCTCAGTGAGATGGCCTGTATTTGCTGTCATGTGGAAAGCCAGTCATGATTTTATCAGCCAGACTCATCCTGATTGCAGTAGCCAAGGAGTCCCTACAGGAGTGGTCCATGTAGAAGCTTCCTTGGCATGGATGTTTTAGAAACAGATGCTTGGACAGGAATGTGGCTTTGAGGCATTCTGAGCTGGAACAGAGGAGTAGGGAGAGCTTGGAGAGCAACCACCTGGGAGTCTCCAGAGGCCATTTCTTTATCTATTCTCTGATTATCTTTATCTGTCCTCTTTCCACGCCCTTGTTTTCTGGGTTGTAACCTGCTAGGTTACAATACTACAGAGCGTTTCAGGGGACAGCACTCTGCTGTTTGCTCAAGGTCAGCCATGTGTTCTGAACTCAGCCTTGTGGCCTGGTAGCTTTTCCCTCTAAGATTCCCCTTGGCTCCGAGGCAGGGTAGCAACAGGCTGTTTCAGCTGCCCTAGAATTTTGGCATCAAAGTGCCTGTAATTGGACAGTGAAGCCTCCTTCCTAAGATAGCTGGCATTTGTAGGTGGTTTTCTGCCTGGATTTCTGGAATAGCAGAGTGTGGGGCAGTGATGGTACAGGGAAGAAGTGGGTCTTGAGGGAGAGCAGTGCTTATCTCCATCTTATGGTTGAAGGAAGAGGCAGTGGGGAGACTGAGGAACTGCCCCTGGGAAACGTTTTTAGTCAACAGCACAGCCAGGAGAGAGAATCAGAAATCCTAGTTCCCATATGGCCCATATTCTCTTTAATAGAGCTTGTGGAGTTGCTGAGTTAGAATCTAAACCAACAGATATACAAGTTTACGCTTGTTTGTCTTGGGTTTGTGGAGAAAAACAAAGCGAAGTGGAGAAAAAAGAGTATAAAAGTGACAATTATCCATCACCTATTATGTGACAGGCATTGTCACTTAGGTGATGCAATCAGTATCCCTGGAGGTGGAGAGTAAAGAGGTCTCAGACAGGAAAAATGATTTGCCTAAAGCAGGGCCTGATTAAGACCTTCACAGGAACCCAAATGAAATTCAGAATAAAAGTCTTAATTTTTGACATAACACAAAACTTGCATGTATGCCAAAATTCAAGTAGCTTCTCTCTAAAGTTTTATTGTTGTTTATTGATTTCATTGTAAAATTTTAGAGGCACTTTTCTTT
>CAUYRT010094235.1:0-10949 GCA_963574885.1 Lepilemur ruficaudatus | reverse complement strand
GTAAGTGCAGAAAAGATAAAACTGAAAAACCCAAATTCATACGATGTATATATCATAGTTGGCCCAGATTATAATAATTATTTTCTGAAAGATAGACAGGGATCTGAAATAGAATTCCAGAAGAATGAGGAATGTCCTTATTCAGTGTGGAACAATTGAGAAGAATATAGTATATAACAACAACAATAAAACGCTACCATTTATTAAGAAAGAGAGAGACAGACACAGAGAGAGAATTGGTAAATCTTAACAAGCCAAAAGGCTATACATAGAACAATAAGTCTTAATCTAAATTTTTAAAAATAGCAATAGCTATCTATTTTAGACACACAGTATTTTTTGGAGTTTCCCTTTGAGATTTATGAAATTTATGGAATTATTCTTTGAAAATTCTAACAATTCTAAAGGATTACATTTCAAAAAGTACAAAGATTTATTTTAGCTATTATTTGTCTTTTTAGATTTCCACTAGAATTTAGAGTCAAGATGGTTGCCAGCATACCTAGTATTCAAATATGTTACTGACAGCAACAAACTCAGTGAGGAAATATCTCTACATCTTTTAAAATGCCCATTGATTTACTCAGTAAACAGGTATTAAGGGTCTATTTTGTGTTAGACCCCATACAGGTACTGGAAACAAAAAGCCAGATAGAGTAGGGCTCCTGACTTTAAGGGGCTTACAGTTTAGCAGAGGTGTGCAGATTAATCAACAATTACAGTATAGTAAATAGTAGTGTAGATGTAGTCATAGCATATGGTGGAAAGACAAATAGCTCTTTAACCTAGACTGTGGGCGCATGGACGATTTCCTCAAGAAAGTCATGATGAAGTCATGATTCGAAGTATCAGCAAGCTGAGGATGGTAACTCTAGACACAATATCCAGCATGTGGGAAGGTATAGACTGTGAAACAATAGACAAGGAAGTAGACAGTTTGGGATTGTGAGATCAAAGGAGCCAAATAAGTAGTGGTGGTGATGGTGGTGTCATCTAGGACAAGATCCTAGAGGCTATCCTATGCTATCAACCCTGGAACATTTGTTGGCATGAAATAATTGTGGATTTAATAAATGCTTCATGAGTATATTTATCCTTGACTGAGAAGTACAATTGAATTATTGTAACAAATGAATTATAGATTGTAGCTCTTATCCCTCTTTTTCTGTCCCTGTCCTTCCCCACTATAGGTATATAGGCTTTAAAGGGTCTAAATTTGATACAATTATCAGAAAAGATAAAACTCCTACCCTGAAGGGCCTTATAATCTCATTTGGAAGATAAAACAGATATGAAAATTACTTGAAGACAAGGAGGGACTAGGCCAGAGGTAGAAGTGGTGCTGGTGCTGGTATTAACTATCTATAAACCCTAAAGGTATTTCCTAATGAAATGTCTCCTGGAGAAATTCTTCAGCACTAAAGGGCAATGGCCGCTCACTTTTTTGAATCTCCACAATCTTAGGGACATAAAACTCTGAGGCAATTAGTCTATTTTTAAGAGAGGTTAAAGATTATGTTGATGGTAGGGAAGTGAATGCAAATCACACAAGGATTCCCTCTGTTGACGTGTCATCTTCTGCTTTTATTTCATTGCATTTATTTCATTTTTAGTAACATTAAGCACATAGTGCTTAAAAAAATAGGGCTTCTCAAGTGCAGTAGGGCATATATTCATTGGCCTGAGGAGTGGGCCCCATCTCTCCAAGACAAGAAAGACGGTAGTGATCATCAAACAGGGTTGCTTTAAATGGCTCAGCTTTATCAATACTTTTATACTGAGCTGAGCATTTAGAGCATTTAGGCTGCTTGCAAGGTGCTTGTACCTTGGTAGCAAACTCCTTGGACTAGAGACTTGGAAATTCTTCCATTTCAAGCAGCCTAATGCCTTGGAAGAGACCTTAACAGAATCTTGGAAAGAAGTTGCCTATAAACTATAAACTAAAAATCCAGTGAGAGTTTACACACCTCTTGGCAATGTCAGCTTTATCCTTTGCTGAGAAACATTGCTCTGAGTTTAAATTGGGGACACTTAAATAAAAATAAAAATAAACCCTAAGAACTAACTCCCTCCCCTGCCTCTCGTCTATAGTCTACTCCCTAGTGGGTGACACTGGTTAAAGGACAAAACCAGGACTTTAATTTTTCTATTCATAATGTTATATTAGGATTAAATGAGATGAGGCAGACAAAAGTACTGTGAAAATTAAAATGGTACTTAAAATAGGCGATTGTGTGGTATGTTAGAGTTTTTTCAGCATAACTTTCATCCTCTCTTATAACTCCATGGAAGGAGTATATTTTCCCAGCTTTTGAGTTAGAGAATTGATTGATAGGATGTTAGTAGACATGATGAGAACAAAAGAATGATAGATGCTTATGTTCTCGAGATATGCCAAAGCCAGCTAACACTGAGGGATAAGTTTTCAGAAATTTTGCAAGCCAGTTGTCAAACCAGGCGCCATTAAAAAATCAGTAAAATTAAACACAAAAGCAATACATACTGAAAACTCAACACTTCCTGTTTTATTACGTTTTACTATTGTCTATGCTCTCACGGTTGTTTATACATATTGAATCTATATTGACATATAAGAGTGTGCTATTCCACATCTTTTCCTAACTGCTGAACTTGGACATATGATTTGCATTATCAAGATGAACATAATCTTACATTATATAACAAATATACATATGATTTGAAATAAGATACACCCTAAAATAGCATTGTGCAGTAAAGAGTAAAAAGGCCTGCTTTTAAGGTTGTTCCTTGGCTAGTGTCTGAGAGCTTGGATTCGAAGAGGGTTCCCACCATTCCCAGAACTGTGGTGGTTCGTGGTTCGTTATGCCTAAACTGTACAAACAATGTGGTTTACGTTGAACATCAACTTTCCCTTCTAAAAGTTTGAAATGTTGTACATGCTAGGCAGAAGGGAAGTGAATGAATTTCCCCCAATAAAAAACCCGGGCACTAAGTCTCAAATGAGCTTCCCTGGTACACAATACACATGTTATCACTTTAATACTGGAGAAGTGAAGTGCTGTATATTCTGTGCATGAGTCCATAGGGAAAAGATGCTTGGAAGCTTGGGCCTAATTTATCTGGACTTCTCTTCTTGCACCTTTACTCTTTGCTGGATTTACCTCATATCTTTTTGCTGTGATAAATCTCATGCTAATTCTTGTGAGACTTTCTAGCAAATAGCTGAACTTTGGGGTGGTCTTGGGCCTTCTAAAACAGTATTACATAAACTTAGTGAGTCAAAAGAATATACAAGCATAAAGGGGATTTTGTCTTCAGTAAATTCTTAACTTGACTTTCCTGATTCTGAGTCTGAAGATTAAGGACTGCTTTCCTATTTGATACTTTTAATGTTTAAACTTTATGAATTTAGTCTGTAGATGCTAAACTTGAATTTACAATGTTTGAGGGATATATGTACTAGAGATTTCAGTAAATCTTTAGTTTATGTCTCTGAATGACTTCAACTTTTGATGGTGGGTCACAGTTGGGGGCATTTGGTTACATATTAATGCATGTAAATTTGACCCTCCTTAAGACTTTTTTGTTATATTCAATCAAGGAGTCAGTATACTTCTTTTAATATATTTAAAGCATAATGAGTTTATGGGAATCCTTCTATAAATATGCTTAAAGGCTAAACATAAAAATAGGGTGAGTATAGAAACTGACATGCATAATTCATTGATGGTAAGGTATTATGCAAGTTCCATGCTCCAGAGAATGGTTATATAAAATTTTAATGAAAGTTTTGGCAACCCAAAACTCATCTATGCTTTTGAGTAACACAGGGGAATATTACTTTTCTCAAAGGTGGATCTGGACAGCTAAATCATAAGTTGTTGAGAAGATAAGTTCATTAAAGCTCTTACAGACCTGCAGGAAAATTGGACTAAGTCTTTATTATCTTGTAGTTCCAACTATCATTTTTTAAATATTTGTTCTATTTAACGGAATAAAAATAGCATTTCCCAAAGAGGCCAGTTGAATGAATTATATTAGCAGTAGTACCAAAATTATTATTAATAATAATACAATGCAAAGTATCTGATATGGCTGAATTTTAAACATAAACCATGTAGATTGAAAGTAATAAATTACGCTATTTAGGGTGATAATTCTTTAAATGGTACCTAGGAGCTTTGCGCATGCTTTTAGCAAGCATCAATAGGAGTTTCTAGTAGTTTATTAGCAACAAGGTTTATTGCTAAGAATATTATGTTTCATCTAACATCCACAATGCAGAAATATAGCTTTTAAATTTACATGAATAGAAGACATAGATTGATAAAGGACTCAATATTTAACTCCTTGAGTATTATGCATACCCAAATGCATATATATTTTAATAAATTTTTATTTTGGAATAAATATTTTGTTTATTTTCTTCCTATATCTAGATGAACTTGGGGTTTTGGGGACAGGGATCTGAAAAGTTATAGGAGACTACAAAATTCACACCCTTGATGAATTACTCTAAGCAGATCTGTGGCGATGCAAGCATAGATTCAGTGAGAAACAAGGATGTCAGACTAGAGGTAAAAGTAGAGAGTATAGTTTCCTTTTTTTGGTAACATTTTACCCCTTGATTTTATCCAAGAACTTTATCTTTAAAGTGATAAATTTTTTGATACTAATTATTTTCTTTGATATGAATTGATTATCTGAAGATATATTGATTGATTGGTTAGGATCATAAGCCATGAGGCTTCTGGAGATATTATTTGAAAGAGAGAAAATGTCTTCACAGGCTAAAAATGAAACTTTCTTGCATAGTAACTGAAATTACATTAGACATGCAAGAAACCATTGTTGCTGTTAAGTGAAGAAAGTGACCAAATTGTTAGGTGAGGCATAATCTACTTTTGTAAAGAAAGTAGTATGCACCTGAAGGAAAGGAAGCCTTATAAACAATAACTAGCACTGGGTATTGGGTCTCTAGTCTTTAGAATTGAGAAAATTTTAGCAAAGAAACATATATCATTATACATATTATTATATAATCTGAAACAATATATTTCCTTAATACTAAAAAGTGAGTGTGTGTTTCTACAGAAAATATGCAGATAGACATACCTCAGGGCAAGCTCACATCTACGATACTGCTCTTACTGACTTGTTTTTCTTGTGATTGAAACTAATGAGCTCCTGTCCTTGACATCTGGCCCTCACTTGTACAGCTAACTTCAACTTTAGACTCCACGAAGTGTATGGCTCCTGGTTCTGATTTGCTGTTCTTTTTATAGTAAATATTTGTTGAATATTTTAAAACAACTCTTTGGCATTGACCTTATTGTGACTTTGAATCTGGAATCATTTTTGAGTAACTACCTGATCTTCCATTGACTGCTAAACATCTGCATATCAACTTTACTTCTCCATTTATCCTAGCCACGCCCATCTAAACACATGTATTACATACATCCTTGGACTCCTTGTTTCCCAGACTGCAGAGTTACTTCTCACTGGGGGCCTATTAGTCCTTTCCTCAGTCCTCAATTTAAACTTGCCAGTTTGCTGCTTCCACACCAAGATCTCCACTACCTAGAACATGGTAGTTTGTCACCAAATGTATGTTAGAGTTAATGAATGAATAAATGGATATTTTAGTACTTCATAGAAGCTCACCTCAATTATATGCCTTCTTGGGATAATATATATCTGCTTGACTAAATGCTTCCAAATCTCCAACTCCTGATTACTCAGAGTATTTGGTGTCTCATGAACCCCAGGATCAAGTCTTTGGGGAGGGCTTGCATTCATCTCAGATTATGTCCTTAATGTGAAAGCTGTTACATTACTGCTGCTCAAGGAAAATAATCAAAGTCAGATTTTGTATCTGCACCTCCAAATGAGGGAGGTTGAGTCTTAGAAATTCTAATATTGAATTTCTACTTTCCCAAACCTGCTCTTGGATTCCTCAACCCTACTACTAAGTAAAAATCATCAATAGCAGTATAAATATGAGAGCAGTTTCGATTTTTTTTTTTGCAATTTCGATTTTAAGAGTTATCAGAGTATCATGGTTATGATTGGAGGATATGGCATGACCCCAATCAACTATAGCAGATTTGTTGGTGAGGATGTAAACAGGGGCTTCCAGAGAATCTAAAAATTATATATGTTGTTTCCTAGGAGTCCTTAGAATGCTATTTGGGGGTCCACATACAAATTAGCCCTCTAATAAGCAATAAATGTTAAATAAGTAGATGGAAAAAACAAGTTATTTCAAGTACCATATTTTATTAAGCATTCATTGAGAATGCATTGAACAGTTAAATATCTATAATCAAAAAGCAGGAAATGCACTTTTAATTTTCCCTGTGGACGGTCATAAAGAGAAAGATAATGTTCTAAATGAGCAGTCCCCAACCTTTTTGGCATCAAAGACCAGTTTCATGGAAGACAATTTTTCCATGGACAGGGGTCGGAAGAGGATGGTTTTCGGATGATTCAAGCACATTATATTTATTGTGTGTTTTGTTTCTACTATTATTACATTATAATACATGATGAAATAATGATGTTAATACAACTCATAATAATGCAGAATCTAATGCTGCCACTGATCTGACAGGAGGCGGAGCTCAGGAGGTGATGCAAGCGATAGGGAGCAGCTGTAAATACAGGTGAATCTTTGATTGCTGGTGGCTCACCTCCTGCTGTGTGGCCTGCTTCCGAACAGGCCACCAACCTGTACAGGTCCACAGCCTGGGGGTGGGGACTGCAGTTCTAAGTTACAGAAGCTGGCTGTATTTCATTTTCATTGCTTTTTTCTTCAGTTGAAATCAAACCCATGTCTTTGCAACTTTGGCAATTTCCAACAAAAACACTTGAATATATGACATTTAGCCAATGTCTAAGAGGGATGGGGAATGCACAAAGAGGAGCTCTTTCCTCAAACTGTGGAAAGGAAATTTTCATGCAATAAATTTCAGTTTCATTTTTGTTGCTTCTAGATTGATGGAACTAGTCTCTGTATTGTTGCCTTTTTGCACTGAAGCTGAGATTCTATACTTGGTCAGTCTGAGATAGTTCTAGCTATTTGTGCTCCCCAAAATTCTGGACATCTTAGCCTTCCAGGGTCAGCCATGGTCAAACTGAACTCAGAAATCATTTGTGAAAGATGTATCAAAAGAGAATATACATTTTTATGGAATGTGTTTTTTTTTTTAAGAATATGTCTACTGTCAAAAGAAGCATAAATGATTCTTAGAATTGCACAATTGCATTATATTTCCATCCAACTGTGAATATCTTTTGGTACTATTCTAGACCAAATCAGGTTATAAAACATCAATATACTACTCATGGAAAAATTAAAATTTAAAATATTTATGCTTAACAACAACAGCTGAAGCATAAGAAAGTCAAGCTAGAGATTTTGGGTAAGAGAAATATTAATAAAACTGATGTGTCAGATTTGGTGACAGATTATTTATCATTTCAATTATATATACATTGTTTTGGCAGTTTATTCCCATGCATAGCACTGAGAATTTTTTCTCCTTAATGATAGTTTTGAGGCAGTGCTATTTGCACTAACAAGACATATTAAAATTGGAAGCACTGACTACAAAGCAAACAAATGTCTACTCTAATGGCCAGGGGATCCTGACTGGGGCCAAGTTGACAGCTCAGTTATCCAAACAGGTTACAAATGATTGCATTGAAGACACATGCCTGTGGATTTTTTTCTGTGAGCACTGCTCAATAAGATTGAAAAGTATCAAAGACAAGGTGTCTTCTCTCCAAATAACTATATATATTTATGAAATGTGATAAAGATCTGTATGTGTGTAAATAATTAAGAGAATCCACGGTTTGGGACATTTTTAAAAATGAAGTTAGTAATAGCAAATTTATTGGAATTGTACAACTAAAAAAAAAATCCATTTATCCACCACCTCCATGACATTGCAACAGAAAGTATTGTCATTGTGAGTATCCTGAAGTACTGCAAGATTCTGAGCAGGCTTTGGAATCACCACATACAAATTATTCTCTCTCTAGTATCTAGTGTGAATAGTGAGTACAGCGATTATATTTTTCTGTAAACTAGAAACCACCAAATAACATTTAAGCCAATACCTATCCATAATATCTCATTATTAAAATTCCTCATTTTACTAATTGGATTACTATTTAGCTAAAAATGAGAAGTACAACAGCTGAAACATGTGGTTGAAGGTCTTACCTTGTTTTTCTTTTGTGACTTTATTGTTTTTAAATTGAAGTGGTTTTGATATGCATTTCTCTGATGATTAGAGATGATGAACATTTTTTTGAGGCCAAAGATTTTAATCAAGAAAATTCTTTCAGGCAAAGACCATGTTGTCTTTATCTTTAAATCTCCTTTAACACCTGGAATAGTGTTGTATATATGATGGGAGCTGAATGGGTGTCTGTTAAGTTGAATTGTATTGAATCATTTTGCATGTCTTAATAATGCTATCTCTGAATCCATCAGTTTTGGAAATACACTCATCACAGAACTTCTGCTGGTTTAAAAATTAAAAAGCCAAATAGTTAATGGTGTACTAGCAACACCAGTAAGCTTTCAAACATAGAATTTTAGATATTAAAATCAATTTCTGGAAATGTTCCATTGGCTGTACATGGGCCACAATCATTTAACAACTACACAGACAAAAATCAACTACATGACCATGAAGGCTCAACATTGAAGCGCCATAACTAATTCTCATCTTTATGGGAAAAGGACATAAGTGAAGCTTGTTAATCAATAGCTTCTTACTCATGAACTAGAATGAGGCAACTATTTGAAATGGACTGGGTTCCTCTATTTTCTCATTGTGGCTACTCCACCTAAGAACAATGAGTCTTTTTGAGTGTTCTCTGAGTACAAGTTTATGTAACTTTGTCTGTTGGGGAGCGTGGGGCAGTCAGATAGGGTTAGTGAGTGGGAAGAGAGAGGGATGTTTGAATTTTAGATATGTTCCTTTTGGTAATTAAGTTTTTTTTGGGTAGATGATACTGTTTTATTGAGTAAAATATGAAGGGCAGTGATCCAACATGGTTCTTCATTGTAAGTATCACTTCCCTAAGCCTTCTCAAATTTTCAGTCTATTTTTGCTTCTGTATCATGTGGTTATGTAGATCTCTGTTCTTATTCTTAACACTCACTGGACCATTAATAGTCTGTTCAAAGTCTGTTTTTATTTTTCTTTGTTTTGCTAGATTCTAAATTCCATAAAGGCAGAAAACCTCTCCCGGTAACTGGAACATAGTATGTGGTCAATAATGGTTGAAAGAATAAATGGATGAATCAGATTAAGTAATAATGTTAGTAGATTTCTGAAGGAAGGGATCTTTTCTTCATCTTTAACTTTAGCATTGGCCGTTGTTAATCTGTCTTTATAGACTGCGATTTTTAAATGCATCCTGAAGGCTCAGAGAAGGAGTGGTGGCAGCACTGATTCAGTTGTGTTGTATAAATCTCAGGCATCACACAAATCTCTTTTTTTAAAAAAATCTACTCTATAACAATCACAATCAAGCTTTTATAACAACTGAATATAATTTGTAATTCAGATAATTTCATATTTGAATTTTTAATGTATTAATAAAATGATGCCTTCAAATATTGTTTTTTAGTATTTTAAACATTTTCCTTTTATTCACAACAATTACACTAGTAGAACATCAACAGTTATTCATAAGGTAACTCTTCAGCCTATTAAAATACATTAAGCTCTTAGTATCAGCAAATCTGTTTATAAATTCTGTAAGAACAAATTTGAAAATCTTTGATCTTATCAAAGAAAACATAATTTTTTATAAATAAAAGATCTTTATCATTTCAGAGTTTCTGCAACATTTTCCTATTTATCTCCCACAGTAACACCTTGCATAAGTTTATACTGGACTCTTTTCAGAATAGAAAGGTATTGGGAAGAGAAGATATTCTGTGGTTGAGGAACATAAGAAAATTTCACATTATTGGTTCTTTGATACATGTTAGTTCCTGAGTAATTACAGCCCTTTTACAGATTAAAAGCCTCAGGTCTCTCTGTTGCCAGAGTTCATGGAATATCTCTCTAGTCCTTACAGACTTCTTAAAATGGTAATATGGGTAATATGGGTATTTGCACAGTATATAAAATAAGTCCCACTGCTTGGTGAGACAGTTGTCATCTTCTAGAAGATTTTTGCAGGTGATATTACACATCTGATTCATGAGCTATATGATATCATACACTGAAGGAGATACAGAGCAGACACCAGATTTTAATACATGCTTCATTGCAGGTCAAATATTAAACAAGAAGTTTAGCATAGACCTTGACTTCTGACATACTCATCTGCCATTTTTACCAGCAAAATATGTAGTTCCTGAATATTGTCTGAGGTAATATTATTTGAGGATTTTGCCTTATAACCATGGGTAGGATATGCAGAATATCTCATAGAGACACACAGAAGGTAGCCTTAGCCAATGCAACACAGTCATGACTTTTGGGAAGCAAAATATTTCATCTTTTTGTTTGTTTGTTTGTTTTTTGCTCTTCTGCGACTAGCTAAAATACAACCAAATACTCTGAAGTCAGAACTCAGAAACACAACAGAGGGATAGAGCTGGAAGCAAGGAATATGTTTAAATGTTTTGGGCCTAGTGTTAGATCTACTTTCCTACTTGATAGTTTCCAGTACATGTGGAGGCAAGGATAATGTTAAATTCAGCCCACTGATTTTCCCCAGGGTATCATTTAAGTGTTTCCCACTTTAATTAACATATGCCTTCAGAGGCTCTAGATGACCTGGAATTTTTTTTTTTTTTTTTTTTTATTGGGGGAAAACTACAAAGCATTTACAGTACAATGTTTACAGTCACAATTTGTAGTGAGCTGATTTCCCAAAATATATTACCACTCAAGTTGACTTATCTTGTTACATTCAAAAACCTA
>CAUYRT010094233.1:0-42986 GCA_963574885.1 Lepilemur ruficaudatus | reverse complement strand
TAGAAAGTATTAAAAGATGCCCTATTTGGGTCATGGGAGGAGGTCAGGCTTTTGTTAACATTCTTTGTTTTCACCACACACTTGGAGCTATTCACACAACTGCACTGAAACTCTCCAAGAAAAGCAAGAGAAGTGTTACTTGAAACACAGTTCTAGAGGAAGCATGGCAAAAAAGAAACGAAGTTGGAATTTGGGTAAGAGCTCTGGGGTCAGCTCCTTGTCCTCCCTTTCCTGGGCCAGACACAGCCTCTCTGCACCTGTTATCAGAATAGCGTAATAACTAATGCCCATCTATCCCAGGGCTGCTGAGGGTCGTGTCTACTGTGCCATGCAGTTTATGAATGCTAGTTCTTCCTGTTGTTGTCACATTAAACTGTGCCACATCAGGATTGGCCTATTTCTGTCACTCCCCTTTGTGATTCAGTTATCATATCACAAAATAATGGTAATTTAAGCCGGTCCATAGGAATAGGCAAGGAAAAGAGAACTGGAAATGTGAATAAGGTTAACTATATAGCACTGTTAACTAGTGAGCTTTACTGGTTAGAAAAATATATATAGCGTTCTGAGCACAGCACTGACTTACTGACTTATCAAATGTATCAGTCTCCAAGAGCCATGAATCACCAGTTCAAAAGCTTATCCCACCATGCAGCCCTTATTTTTAACTGCCAATAGACAAGCATAGTGAGCATTGGCTGCTTTTGCCAATGCACTGCAGTACTTATTGTTCATCTGAATAGAATGAAGCATCCACATGGGCTCAGTCTGTCAGCTTCTGGCCTTATTTAAGGTTTTCTATTAAAGGATAGGGCTTTGCCTAGCATTAGGAGACAAGTAACTCTTCTCTGAAGGGCTAAAGGTCCAAATATTCTTAGTGATATCCAGAAATCAGCTTTACTTATATCGTATTTTTCTCTTCATCCTGTAAACTCTGGAAATAATAAATGTAGAAGTCATTAAAAATCCGATTTTCAAAGAAAGATTTTTATTTGATTCTGCCTCTGCTATCACCAAAAGTAATTCTCCTTTTCTAAGGCTAAATGTAGTCCACACCTAAAAGAAAATTTATTAAGTTTAGGCCTCAGGATGCAATAAGTCAAAATCCTTTCTGCCTCATCACATAATTGTCGCTAGTACTTTGCTACTGTCATGAGAATCTTCTTCTTGATGAACGTGTAGTTGCTAGACGGAAAGCCCAAGCCAAGTATCCCAAATGCATGGCTGGAGAACAAGGATAAGTTTATGTTAGTATCTTAAAAGGCTGGCAGAGATCCAGATTCAGCATTAGTTTGGCCAAAAAGTATCTGTTCACATGTATCATCCCATCCTCAGACAGGAAGAAATGCCCCAAGAGTTCTGTCACTCTGCCAGAGCCTGCCTCTATCTCCAGCTTTACTGTCTTGGCCAAAGACTGGAGCTTAGAATGCAAACAGAAAGAAAGCGCTGCTGAGTGAGGAGGTAAATAAATGAGGGAGTGTCACAGGGGATGTTCAGGTCATCCTCATGCTTTCCTTACGCTGGCTGACTCAGTATTCACAGCACTAAGCAAGGGTAATTTGGGAAGGGACTTGTTGGGAAGAGTGGCCATCTTTTATCATCATACAGCAGGAAAGCATGACGAGTTCTCATTTTGAAAACCAAGACAGACAAGTCAAATAATTTGTTCAAAATCATACAACTAATTAATGTCAGAGTTAGCTCTTAAGCTTCATTCTCCTTCTTTATTCATTTATTCAACAGATATTTGTGGAGGTCTACTTATGTAATAAGTACCATGCTCCATGCTACAGATCATGGAATCTCAAACTAGGGTCCAGGCACCACTTTGGTCAAAGGGTCCCTTTGAAAAGTCACAGACTGATTCAGAAATATAACTGCTGCCTCTAGGTCTTCCCAGAAAATGAGGCACCACCCCAATGGACTTCCGTGATCATCTACACGAAGGGTTAATTAGGCTCCACCTACACCCCTCTGACTAAATCTCTCACTACCTCTCTTCTGCTCACTGTGCTCCCACGCTTCCTGGCTGTTCTTTGAACCATTCAACATGCTCTTGCCTCAGGAACTTTGCAGATTCAGTTTTCACTGTCTAGAATGCTCTTCTCCCACACAGCCATGTGGCTTGCTCCTTCACCTCTTTCAAATGTCCTTCCTTCATATGTAATTTGAAAGTGTCTCACGTTTTAAGACGTTATTTGTGAAGCTTTTTAGTAACAATAAAACCACATAAAATAACAGAATGATTCCAGAAGTAGGATTAGACTAGGAAGAGCACAAAGAAATTAGAGGAGATTGATATAAAATAGCAACAAGAAAAACTATTTTTAAAAAGATTAAAATAAAGAAGCAGTGTATCAAAATGGGAATGATTAAGTATAATATTAAAAAGAATAACAAATAGAATAAGATAATTTATATAACAAAAGTGTGTAGGTGTAAGAGTGTGTGGTTGGATAAACAAAGACCATCTCAGTGAGGCCTTCCCAAATGACCCCATTTAAAATTGCAACTCCCCATATATATATGTGTACATACCCAGCCCTTCCTATCCCCTTTCCTTGCTTAATTTTACCTATTTATATATTTTATTATATATTTACTTATTTGCTTATTATTTATATCCCTCCACTGCAGGATGTAAGCTCCATTTTTTACAGATTTTGTTCAGTGCTTTATTCTTAATACCTACAGCAGTGTCTGACATAATAAATATTTATTTGTTGAATACAAGAATAAAGTATATAAATGCACCTAGTATGTGTCTAACATACAGTAGGCATTCAAAAAATGGTACCTATTATTACTTGTAATTTACTAAAGTGAAAATGTGTAAGCTATCGTTCAGGGAGGCATCATCTAGGGAATGCAAAATCTCCTCGTTAGCATCTACAGAATATTCTACCTAGTTGCTAAAATATGGAAAAAGCATGCCTCTTTCATCTCTAGATCACTACTCTACATGCAAAATGGGTTCAACAAATGATTTGTGATGGAGATCTAACTTTCTGAGCAAAACCTCCTGTGTAAAATTTGCAGCAGTTTTGTAACACAATTTTTTTAGCAAGGAAAAGAAATTGACAACTTATTTTCGCTTGTTATTTATCTCAGTATTTCAGGTTCTTATTGATTATACACAAGAATGTGCCTCAAAATGCCTCAAACTTAGGATAAAGCACAGACATTCATTTCATTTCCTCCCCATCCCACAGCATATTGTATCAATGTGACTGACAACTATTTTGCCAACATTACAGGTACATTTTTCAACTTTTTCCTTTTCTGCTCCTGTTATTCGTACATCAAATTATGTTTTCCTTTCATTTAACTACAATTATCTTGTTTCCCTCTGTAGAAGGTATGTTACTTTAATTGACAAAACTCAGGTAGGTACAAATATAACTTTATTTTCCATATCTCATATTCAACTTAAGACCTCATTTTTTACTGGTGAAAGAGTAATAACTATTATTTACCAAGTGTTTACTTTGTTCTAAGAGCATTAACTCATTAATTTTCATAATCATTCTATGAGGTACCCACATTACAGATGAGGAAAGTGAGGCACAGAAAGGTGAAATACCTTCAGGGGTTATATAGCTGATAGTGGTAGAGCTGGGACTCAAACATAGGTAATTTGACTCCAGAGTTGATTCTCTAAACCATCCCACTACAGCTAATCTCTTTAAAAGCTGCTAGAAAAATCAATCTAGTGAATTCCAGGCTTATATTTAATCACTTCTCTGTTTTTTTCAGGTTACTTCCAGTTTAAAATCAGTTCCAAATTCTGCTCCTCCATACTATTGTCCCCAAGGGTGCATACATTCATCATGACAGTGGTAGAGAAGGCATCTTCTCCATCATCACCCCTCCAGGTTGAGATATGCTATTGGTGTCCAAATTCCCCCTGTGGTCATTTGCCCCCATCTGAGGTGTTCCTTACTCAAAAGACACCATACTTGTTTCCTATGCCCTGCCATATGATTTTTGAGTTTGATGGGCCTGCAAGACATCCATGCAACAATGTCAGACTGGAACCAAGAAGAGAAGTTTGGCCTAGCACAGAGATGATAACTGAAACCATGAGAGCAGATCTTGCTAAAATTCTTCATGCCCCAATACCTGGCAGATCCATATGAAATACATACCCCCTAGAGAGGTAACAATGTTCTCGTAGTTCTCCTGAAGGCTGTACCCATAAAGGCTCTTCTGCTGTTGGTTTAGTCATGACCACTGCTGGAGCTCAGGTTCACTGTGGCCACCTTTCTCAAGAGCCAAGGTCTTTTATATTGTTGTTGTTGTTGTTGTTTTTATCACTGAATTTTTTTCATTCTTAATTTTTAAGGTGGTTACATGTTATTCTCTTTTTATTTCTCTGAGTTTTTTCCTCCTGTAGGTTAGAATTCTGTATAGAAAAAGGCTTTTTCTACCTTCCCTACTATACTGAAAGCTCTGCAAGACCATGGCTTTTGCCAATCTTAGTCATAAGATTAAAAGCCAAGCATGATGCTAAGCAGAAAGTTGGAGCCCGATGCATGCATACTTGTTTAATCAAGCTGAAAGGGAATTTCCTCTGTCTCCTATTCAGAGGGAATTTCCTCTGTCTCCTATTCAGTAGTGTAGAATGTGGTTCCATACTCTGCCTTGAGAGGATCTCAGAACAATATATTTTACTAATTATGCAGATATATTTACCAAATACATCGGTAAAATACAGTATAATTTAAAGACTAAAGACTTGTTTTCAAATACACCACAGTCATAAAATGAGCCTATTCCAATAGTATGTTCACAGTACTAAAGTTTCCTTTCTAACCCCAGTGATTGGTCCACACTGGGTGAGACATCTGGTGAAGTTATGAGGTTGTCGCCCAACTGAGAGAAGATGTGCATGGTCAGGAGTAGGATTTTCTTACATTTTAAATTTAAGATGTGAGTATTTGAAAAAGGAATCGGTATATGTAGATCAATCTACAAAAGTGCATGAGTGAACAGTTTATTGGAATGACTAGAGTAGAGGTATAAACATCATCAGAATGACAGACATCATTCCAGGCTTCCATATCCAATTCTTCCACTGTGCTATTGGACAGGTCCAAGGATCTTCTCCATCACCACCACCATGCACCATCACCATCATAATCACAACAATACCTAACACATACAAATTGCCTACCAGCTTTCAGGCCCGTGCTTATAAGTTTTTATGGATTATTTTGTTTAAACAATCATCACAAGGCCGGGCGCGGTAGCTCACGCCTGTAATCCTAGCACTCTGGGAGGCCGAGGCGGGTGGATAGCTCAAGGTCGGCAGTTCGAGACCAGCCTGAGCAAGAGTGAGACCCCGTCTCTACTATAAAAAAATGAAAGAAATTAATTGGCCAACTAAAAATACATGTAAAAAATTAGCCGGGCATGGTGGTGCATGCCTGTAGTCCCAGCTACTCGGGAGGCTGAGGCAGAAGGATTGCTTGAGCTCAGGAGTTTTAGGTTGCTGTGAGCTAGGCTGACGCCAAGGCACTCACTCTAGCCCGGGCAACAGAGTGAGACTCTGTCTCAAAAAAAAAAAAAAAATGCACTTGAAAGCAACATAATTGCATCTTTTTAAAAAGTCTGTAATTCAGATTTTACTAATGAGTTTTTGTGGGTATCCTTCAGAAGAAATACAGTTTCAGATTCTTCCTGGTATTTTAATTGCTTGTTTCCAGTATGCAGCAACTGCTACGTTTGATGCTGATTTGCCAGGGAGATTCAAAGGAGAACCAGCTACCACAACCCTCAGTCAACCAGCACAGAGACAGAGAGGATGCAAATTATGCCAAGGGGAGGCAGAAGGAAGAAGAGCTAGCAGGAGAAGAAAGGTACAGCCTGTCTGGGCCAAACCTAGAGAACTGTCACCAAAAGGCACTTGTGAAAAACAGTAAAAATTCAAATCTAAAATAGAGAGGAAGGTGGAAAAACCAAATGTCAATTAAAAAAAATAATTCATTGATTTTTTTTTAAATCCTGCAATTTAATGCAGGAGTTTGCTGTGAGAACACACAATCATATTATAGATTTCCTTATTGGTGGGCAGATCTATAGCAGACACTGCCATACAAATATAAAGGTAGGTAACCGTGATAAAATTTATAGCCCCGCTCATTTTCAACAGAATGCTCTAGCAGAAGAGAAGTCATAAATTCTCCCAAGTTGTCTCAGTCATTTTCTGGGCTTTAGCTCAATCCCTCTCTGCAATTTTCTCTAAGAGTTGACTAAAAATATCTCTGCCAAAAAAGAATGGAGAGAAAAAGAATGATTTTAAAAACCAAGTAGGAAATATCCCTTGAAAAGAGCTAGGGCCTCCACCCACCACCCGACCTTTGTGTAAACTATTAATGCATTTGGCACCGAAGCCAGGGAAGGGAAAAAGCAGGTTGGTGAGCTCTGCCCTGGGCAAGGGCAGAACAGCGATGCCTCACGCCCCCCAGCCTCTCCTTCCAGCCGCCCTGCTTCCCGGGCAGATCCATCTGGACCCGCTCTGTGATTACCAAGACAGCTCCCCACAGTCTGACAGGCTCAGAGGGGGTGAAATTTGGCTTCCTTCTTGATCAGACAGGACGCGAATTCCTCTTTCCCAACACACATGTGTCATTTCAACGGTCTGCCCTTGAGGGGCTGCCTACAAAGGCCACACTCAAACACTCTCGTGTGCTTCTGTGTCCAACTTTGCCCCACGAGGTTTCAACGTGAAGAGCCACATACTTGAAGTCTTTCAAAAATTCAGATCCGGGAGATTGTGGGAGCAAATGTTCCCAACAACTAACCAGGGAAGACGACAGCTCTCTTTCCTGCTGTGGGAACTCTGGAATCCCACCCAGATGTGTACACCAGGCTTAAGAAAGGAGCCCTTGTACAAGCACTGAAATTGCACCAGGCTAGGAACTTCCCAGAAATAAAAGACTTTGTCAGGGCCTGCTTATCATAAAGCCACTGTTATTGTAAATCATGCAAAACTACACACGAGGCACATTCAAGGTACAGATCCACCCCCAGACAAAACAGGAAAATTCCTACCCAAGTAGGACTTAGGTTCTAGTGATGGGAGATAAGTATAAACAAATTAAATAAGAAAAAAATATAATGAGGACAAAGGGTTAACAAATTCCTTTCTTCTTCTGTTGAGAATTTGACCCTAGGTTAACTTTCTAGTTTTGTTTCCCTGGAAACCCTAATAAAGACAAAATGTCAATTATGTTACCAGGCAACATTGCTTATGATAAAAATGACCCCTGACTGGTAACTTGCATCTGGCCTGGGAGGAACTATAAATACCTGAGGGCGATATTGTAGCTTTGAGTTTCCCTGAGTGTGATGACTCTCACAACTGAGCATATCCCCTGGGAGACCCTGAAAACATGGGGCAGGAGACGTCAGGTCAGGATAGACGGCACATGGGCCCCATGTGGGTCTCTCCCCTAGGACCTGAGCTGTCCCTCAGGGTGGGGAGGGACAAAGAGAACAGCCCCTGGGTAACTGTATGGATTGTTGAGAGCACAGGTGATGTGGAGGGAAGCCCCTGACCCTGCCCCGTGGCAGTTTATGGTTCCGTTCCACATCTTTCTAAGTAGATGGGGGTCAAGTGCGGCCCATGAAATTCTTGTGAGTCAGAATGTCTCGCTGCACCTAAGAAGATCCCTGGTAGACACTGTCCATAGTATATTGATGCCAGTTAAACACCAAGGAGAAAAATGAAGCAGGGAGTAAAGGACAGGTTCGCTGGGCAAGCTGTGCCGAGGATCCTCTCGGGTCTAAGTGACAACGATCACTCCAGCTCACCTTTGCCAGGCAGCTCCTGTTTTCCAGTTCGGCTCAGGGTTCTGCTCAGTCTCCGCCTCGGAAAACCTCTTGTAACCGCCAAATTTACATCAATTTCACTTAAAATGGACTCTCAGACATGGGTACCTTTCCTTCTCGGAGCTGTAACTACCTTAGGATATAGTTACACATCCGAGTACGATGACCTGATTTCTCTCTGAAAGCCAGGAGCAGCGCTGGATGCTCACCCTTTTGTCTCCGGCACCTGAGGAGCGCCTGGCACAGAGGGCAGCTGAGACACTGGTAGAGCAAGTGACTGTCTTAACACATCATCTGAAACCAAAGCGCGGTGGGCAGCATTCCTCACACCACACTGTGTTCCCGCCATGCCTGTCCATTTGTGTTACCATCCAGAGCACGACCCAACCAAGAGCTGGTCTGAAAGCATTGTCATCTGGTAAGGTCTTGTATCAGCTGTCCCCAGGGGATGACTCTCCAGTTATATCAAGAGGTATTGGGAAATGCTCAAAAAAATTAGGTTAACTCTGACTCTTAGACACCAAATTATATAACCATCTTTTTAAAAAAAAGCTACAAGGTAAAAAGCTAAGGTAAGAAAAAAAATAGCATTGTCTTCTTTCCCTTTCCTAAAAGGCTTAGCCCACTTGTAATTTACCTGTTATTTATTTTCCTGCTGGACTGGAAATGCCAAAGTGATCATCTGCTGTCTTGACACTAGTTCCTAGCACATAAACACTTGGCGGATGAATAAATAAATAAATGAATAAACAAGCAAAGAATCTCCCCTCCCCCTCCTGACCCCATTGAAACTGAAAACCACTCCTCTAGACAAATTATATAAAAGTTCATCTTCAGGGAGGTCCAGTTTCTTAATGGTGGTTAAAGGAATTGTAGCGTATCTTTCAAGAGGCAGCATATAGCTGGGCAGGGCCTGTGTGAGATGCAATTAAACTGTCAATTAGTTCACTAACCTCCTCCTCTACTTTGGAAGCCCAAAATAACCTACCCCATTCTTCTACTAAAGCCAAGGACAGACCAGCATGGATGTACCCACCTTGCTGAACGCTGGTAAAGCTTTCAGACCACATAGGATTCAGTGCTCATTAAGTGCTGGCACATCTGAGGTACACTGAAAGCAAGTACCTGTCCCTATAATTCATCACTGAAAAGAGAAGTCTTGGAGTTTCATAATTAAAACTGTTAAAGATGGCTTTATTTTCACACTAAAGTTTTAATGGCATTAAGGTATGAGCCAGACCTAGCCCACATTTAAACAAAGCAGAGAAAATTTGGCTGATGCTTTTTGTTACATAAATAATTACATCTAGGCTGGCTTTTAAAAGTCCTTAACTTCTATTCCTTTGAGCTACACTACTTGGTACTCCATTTTCGAGCAGAGGGGATTCGCTGGGCACCGGCAATATGGCCCGAGTGGCGGGAGGATGGACGGGAACAAGAGGGCAGGGCCCAGCTCTGGCCCAGCCAGCTGTGCGACCCTGAGGAGGTCACATTACCTTGCTTACCGGCTGTTTCCGCAACAGTATGTAAACTCCATAAAGGCAGTGACTGGGTCTGACCCGCTCACTTAGAACACTTTTTGGCACTAGTAAGTAACCTAGTAAGGCTCTCGATAAATATTTGTTGAACAATTTCTCTGGATCGCATCTACAAAGAGCAGCCATTGAAACGAACGTTCTCCCACCGCTGTGGTGCTCCTGGGTTTCAGAATGGCTCCTGCATCAGCAGTTCAACCGTTATGAAAATTTCCCTGCACAGTGAAATGACCCATGGGAAGTGCAGAGCACAGTGAGCCAGATTAGCCAAGTCTTCCGGACACGTGAGCACCTGAGCGACGTGTGGCATCCCCACGGTGGCCCTGGCTGGCCAGGCTACAGAGAAGGGCCCTATACCTCACGCTGCTCCATCCAACTTCCCTCTGAAGCTGTTGAAGTAGCCCCTGCCCCCTCCCAGACTCCCTCCATCACCCCCACCTTCCTAGAATGGCTCCCGCTGAGGTTAGAACGGAGCCTGTGGCCAAAAACCAAGTAAAATGAACCAGGTCCAACTGAAATGGGAGACATGACTCTGGTGGCACCAGACCCCTGCCAAGTGAACTACCCTGTTCTTGGCCCTTCCCAAAACACTACCCTCATGGTCCAGTGGCTGCTCAGCCCCTGGAGAATGAATTCCCTATTCCTTAGCCTGGTATTTAATCTTCCACCATCATTCTACCATCCATCCTTCCAGCATGAACTCTACCTAAGGAAAAAAAAATGGAAGTAACATTTCTGGAAAGTGGCCTATGTACCGTGCAGCCACTTCCTCCTGCTCCTCACCCTGCCCTGTCTAGAACCTGCCCTTACTACCCCACCAAAAGCCTGTTCAAGGTCACAAACGTCTTCCATGTTGTCTAACCCAGTGTTCATGCTTTGGCCTTCATTAGCATCTCAGCAACACTCAGCACAGGTGAGCACTTCCTCCTCCTAGCACAGGCTCCCTTCCGGCCTTCACAAGGACACGCCCTCACGGTTTCCCTCCTGCCCCTGGCAGCTCCTGTACAGGCTCCTCCTCCTTTATTCAACTTCCAACCCCACAGGTGTCCAAGCTGGGTCCTGAGCTGTCTTCTTCGTTCTTTTTACACTCTGTCCCTCACTGATCTCATCCAGTCCTGGCGCTCTGACTATAATCAATACGCTGAAACTCCCAACTTCTATCTCACATTCAAACGCCGCTCTGTGCACAGATATCTTCCCAGTTGACGCTTCCACTTAGACGTCTCACAGGCATCTCCAACATAACATATCCCAAGGCAAATTCTTGATTTCCAAACCAGATCCTCTCCTTGTCCCCGCCCCATCTAACCACCTGCTTAAGACTGAAACTGGGGAGTCACCTCTGGTTCCTGCAATTCCCTCGCCCCCTGATCCCCAAACCCAATTCACCAGCAGTCCTAACACAGTAGTTCTAATGGACATCGCAAGTCCATCTACTTCTCTTGGTCTCTACTCCCACTGTCATCTCTGAGGTGGGCATCTAATGTCTTGACACCTAGTATCACCTTCCCTTTGTCCTGGTGACTTGGGGACTTTTCTCTGAACAGTCAGCACTCCCCTCCTGTGAGCCACCATAGTGGCCCTGCCTTCTTGAGGGTAAGCCAGACCAAGACAGTCTGTGACTCTTCCCTCTTCCAACTATGCTTTAGCTACACTGGACTCCTTTTGGATTCTTGAACACACGAAGCTCCTTCCTGGTCAAGACCTTTGCACATTCTGGGCCTCTGCTTGCAGTACTCTTTGCCCTGCTCTTGGCCTGGTTAGCTCCTTCTCAGCCTCACTCTTGGTCTCATCTGGCCTGACCTGGCTATCCCATCTAAGCAGACGCCCTCTGTTACCAGCTTTCACTGCACCCATTCATTTCCCGGCATTTATTACAACTTGCAATTATGTACATTGGTTACTTATTTATCATCCGTCTCCCTCACTAGACTGTCTCCTCCCTGAGAGCCCAGATTATGCCTCTTGTTTTGGCCAATGTATACTGGCACTGAGCACAGTACTTGGCATGTAGCAGAACTCAATCAATACTTGCTCATGACGACCAAACCCACTGCATGCTGAGTCCTGAGGACAGCTTTACATAAACATGCCCAGATTTCTGCAGAAACCCTCATGCCAGCCAGACTGGTCTCCTCATACCCCGCAGAATACACACGATGCTAAGTACAATTCTAACTCCATGCCTCTATCAGCCACTTGGAATGTCCTGGCTCTTCCTGGTCTGTCTGTATCTATGCCATTTCAAGCCCCTTTTCAAATCTTTACTCCACTTTCCAAATCACGTGGCCCTCCCAGAAAAGCAGCCCTCCTGTTTGCTTTTGTGGTAACCTGGACTTCCGCTGTCTCCTGAAATAGCTTGTTTTCATTCTTAGTTCTCCACGAGACTCAATTCTCCACGAATTCTAGGAGGGCAGAGAATCGTCTCTCCTCCTCACCACTATGTCAACACTGCCTAACACAGGCCCTGCACCTAATAAGTACGTAAGTAATCCTAATAACCTGAATGAACAAATGACCTTACTGAATGAATGAATGAACAGGCCTGGGAGCTTCAGCTCATTTGAAGTGATTAGGTGTTCTTTCATTGTTTATTCTTTTATAGAACCATATTATAACCTTTAAAGATACTAACGTTCATGTCTTATCCTTTGTTCTTTCTTTCTTTTTTTTTTAAGAGTCATGGTCTCACTACATCACCAAGGCTAATCTCAAACTCTTAGCCTCAAGCAATCCTCCTGCCTCAGCCTCTGGAGTAGCTCTGTTTTCTTTCCTCCTACTATCTCCCAGAGGGCATTTCTTTTTCATTTCTTTTTTCATCTCTGTATCTCTTCAAGAGTATCATGTTCAAAAAATTGGCACTTATTAAATGCTTATAGGAAACATGTCTGAATTCTCTCATATTCACTGCGTTGGCCTCATAATGTCAAAAATAGTGTGCAGTTTAAAAAGCAAACACTTCTCATCGCAGCAAGAGGGAAGATGGCCTGAATGCTAGAATATAAAGGCCACGCTGCTCCTATGCCTGGGGCAACCAGTGAATCCGACAAAGCACCCCTGGCTTCCTGGCTGGCACTCTCCCCAGGGTCAAGTGGGCTGCCGCTGCCTATCTGCTGCTGCTGCTGCCTCTGAGGCATAAACCCAGGAGGCACCCTCCTCAGCAGCCCACAGGATACAGCAGGGCCTCACGGACCCCTTTTTGTGCCATGTAGGTCTAGGCTACATGGAATAGGGCTGAATAGTCTCAAAGTTCAACAAGATTATTCGGGAAGATTAAAATTTTTAAGTCAATGCGTAGTGGTGACTAGTGGTCTATTTGTTTGATTATGAAAACAGAACTCCAAAACCCCTTCCATACCGCTTTACCTCTGGCTTGGCTGCAAGTACCCTAGGGGACCTAAGGTCTGACCACTCCTGCCAGACATCTTGCCTTCTCTGAGTCCAGGCCTCGCAGGCAGAATTCGGGGATGCAGGCTAGGAAACGGTACAACCCAATGGCCACATCTCCCAGGTGTTGATGGTCATTTGCCTTCTTGTTTCAATTTATTCCTACCCCTACCTGGATTAAAATCAATTCAAAGCAAAGGAAAACACACACTACAACCCAGGACACCTGGCATAGCTGACAAGAAACAAGGTTACCTGAAATGTCCTTTGTTACCCTTTGTTTCTCAAAGATGGGTAAATAGTCCTAAAACAATGGGCAGTAAATAATTGGCATCCCCAAATCAAGCTTCTCTGGCAAATTTTGGCTGCAATGACTCAAATGTGGAGTGACATTCCTCTTCTCAGATGGCTGAGGCCGTCTCTCTGCTGCTGGCCGTGCTGCCAGATGAATACCCCACGCTGCTGCAGTCAGGCCCGTCGGTCCCACCTACTTTCTCTGAGAAGCCATCGGTGATTAGACAGGGCCATCAGCGATTAGCATGTCACCCAAGCTGATTGTCATGTGTCTTGAACAGCTGTTCAGTTGAACCAGCAGCCGTTGTAAATAAACGCCCTGCCTGCAGGCCCCGCAATCCGGGGACGAACACCTGCTTCTCCCCAGACTCCCACTCTGATCTTACTCTGCTCCCCCTTTTGGCGGGCAAATCAGTCAGGCGGCGTTGTTACTGGACGTTACAATTCACCACCTGCCGTTTGCCTGACACTTCTCCAAGCGCTCCCACACGCATTTTCCTATTCGCTCCTTGCCACTGCTCTGTGAGGTAGGTGACAGTCACCCTATTTTACAGATAACTTGAGACCCAGAGGAAAAAAAGGCTGGTTCCAAATCCACTACTGGCTCCAGGGCCCCTCACACAAGCAGTCGCCCTGGTGAGGCAATTCCCAAACCCTTGGCTTCTTCCAGGCAGCTGTCCCAGCCCTCCGTGGAGCCTCGACAAGATGTGTTTTCGTCCTTAACAGGCTTGCTGCTGCCACCCAGAGGGAGAAGAGAAACTGGTGTGAAGTGGATGTGGGTACATTCCAAGTCGGACTGTGCCCGGGGACTCCTGGGACTGGGAGGCAGAGGATGTTACAGGCCTGAATGGCAACTGGATAGTCTCTCCCTCCTCAGAGGAACAGGGAGGAGGAGAAAGAGGGGAACAAAAGAGGGAGGGAAGGAAAAGATGGAAGGGGGAGGAAAGAGAGAGAGGAAGAGGTGAGGGAAGGGGGGCGTGGGACGGGGAGGCTGGGGAGGAGGGAGAGAAGAGATGCTTTGTGACAGGCTGCAGGTGAGACGTGAGAAGAAGCGTGAGGAGAAATCACCCAACCAGCAGAGGCTGGGAACCATCACCGACCAGGTCTCATCCCGGGGGTCAAGTGCTCCGCCCCAGGGGCAGGGCGGTGGACAAGGCCACCATCCGAGGGTCCCATCAAGGCCCTCTCTACAGAGTGACAGCAATTCCCCTGCAGTGCCACAGTGGTGAGAAGATTGAGGTCAGAAACGTTGCACCCAACGCACTGTGTGACCTACAAGTCACATGGTCTCCGAGTCTAGACTCTTCTGTAAAATGGGGGCAACGCCACTTACACCGCTGACTCGGCAGGGCAGCAGTGGCAGTGAAAGAGAGGATGCCGTGAGACAAGGCTGCGAGGGTCAGGGAAGATGAAACACAGGCACTTAGTAAACATGAAACTGGGTTCTAAGGCATTAGATGGAGCCAGGAACTGGTACTGGCACTGGGTTTTCTGACAGAGATGCCCAAGTTCACCAGTTTTGCAGTCACTCCTAGAAAAGATGGGAGAGTTATCAAACAGTAAGATTCAGGCCAGGCACGGTGGCTCATACTTGTAATCCTGGCACTTTGGGAGGCAGAGATGGGAGGATCGCTTGAGGCCAGGAGTTCAAAACCAGCCTGGGCAACATGGCAAGACCCTGTCTCTACAGATAATAGAAAAATTAGCTGGGCTTGGTGGTGCACACCTGTAGGCACAACAACTCGGGAAGCTGAGGCAAGAGGATTGCTTGAGCCCGGGAGTTCAAGGTTGCAGTGAGCTACGATGATGCTACTGTACTCTAGCCCGGGTGACACAGTGACACCCTCTTTCAAAAAACAAAAACAAACAAAAAGAATAAGGTTCATTACTCTAACTCAGTAAGTCCTCAGGGATGACAGCCAAAAAGCTGAGTATATATTTAGGTATATTTCTAAAGAAAAAAGATGTGTTTTATCAATTTCCATTTCTTATTGCCAAACTAACCTACACTGCATTTTCCTACCACTGAAAATCAGTCAGCTCTGTCCATTATGTCCTTCCAGATATATATAAGAAAAGTACAGACAAAAAAAAAACAAACCAGGAGTGAGATAACAGGGAGCAAATACATCAGAAGATGGAACCATGGGGAGCCACTGGTGCTTAGGAACAGCAGCTGCCTCTGTTCTGTCCTCACTTGCTCCACAGAGACACTGGCTGTAGGTGTCACTGACAAGTGACCCTCAAGTGTGGTGGCTCTCGGGCCCTGAGTAACCCACTGGGGTGAGTCAGGCAGCCCTGACTGTACTTGGCATATCCAAAACCTCCCACTGGTTTCTCTCCTTTTGTCTATATTTTGTGGTCTCAAAACCAGCCCTCACCTCTATCTACCTAAAAGTAATCTGTCACTACTGGCACAATCCCAGCCTTTAGAACACTGCAGCTAGCAGGGAGCTTTGAAGGCACCTGGCCCAATCCCATCTCTGGTCTTTAGAGCCTAGAGAGAAGAGCCGGAGGACAAGAAAAGAAAACGCTTCAAAGTTAAGCATTCCCTGAAGGCTACATCAATAGGCATTTCCTTGAACTTGGGTTAAAGTAAAATAAAATGAGAAATGAGTCAGTAAGCAATCCACAGCATGTAATCCATCATCCAGTGCAACCCTCTCATTATTTTTTAGTTGGATTCCAGTGCACAGCCAACATTTTAGGAGATGAGGTCAGAGCTCAAGAGTCTTCCTTCCTCCTCCCCAAGGATCAGGCATCAAAGATGAAAATAAATTATCCAGCCCACCCTCATCAACCTCACACAAAGCATTTTCAACTGAAGGTATTGGTGTGGCACCCCCTGGAGCCCCAAGGGGATTAATTCCTGTGTCTGGCTGTCCACACTAACACACACGCCCACAGGTAAATGAGAGGAAGACCAAAGGTTGAGGGTTCCCCTGTGATGATCACCATTTATCATGCAAAGGGAAAAGAAACAGATCGCTAGAAAAATACTCCATGTTCCCTCTGTTTTCCCTCTATTTATAACAGCAAAGAAAACAGAACTTAATCTCAGCTTAGGGGATGGGCACCATCGCTCAGATGATCTCAATCAGTGGCAGATGAGATCAAATTCAAGAGCATCTTCGTGCCAAGGCCACCAAGCTACTCCAAACCTTGGGGTGTTTGTTTTGTGGGCTTTTGTGGGCCATGCTGAGCTGAGCGAGTGGCCTTTGGAGCAGAGCAGGGCTTCTCTCACAAACAGTTTAATAGGACTTGGAAAATAAGCATTTATTCTCAACTAAAGGGAAATGAATGCATGTGGCTTTCGGCCACCAAGCAGATGAAATCCAACTTTCATGAGCTGAGTCCCAAGGTTTGAAGCTCTTAAAAATGAAGAAGGAGCAGCTCCATTGTTTATTTCTCCAAAGGCTGGGACCTGTGTCCCCCGCTGCCACTCGAAGCACTATTGGACTACTCCTACAGGGAGGGGAGCAGGCCTCTAGGGGCCTCCCACGCGAAGCCTAGGAGGAGCTACAGAGGAGCCAGATACCTACTGTTGGTCTTCATGCACATCTGTCCTGCAGCACAATGTCAAAACAAGGGACAACTGAAGAGATTTCAAATAAATCAGCACGTTTCTCACAAGAGCAACACAAAAATGAAAACAAACATCAAAAGCACTAGAAAGCTATCCGCTATCCCTTCCACTCATGTTCTTAAACCTTTTTAAATCCTTCTCAAAAGCAACTGGAGTTGGAAATGCTCCTGCATGGCATCACGGCCACACTCACTTTCATACAAACTGGCTGAGACTTGGCAATTCCAATTCTCTGAACTGATCAGCCATGGAAAGGGAGATGCCAGGCTTTCCAACTCATTACCTTTCCCTCAACAAAGAGGGGAGGCCTGCACGGGGCCATTCCCATGGAGGAAGGGTGCTGGAAAGCACAGTACCCCTCAGATCCACCCCGCCCGGGCGTGGCGCTCCACACCTGTGACTCATGCTCCCTTCCTCCCTTCTCCCACCTTCACGTCTCATGGGAAAGCAAGAGAGCCACGTGGAGAAAAGACAAAAAGAGCCAATGTTCATTCTTTTTTTTAAAAAAAAAATACTCCAATTGTAATTCATATTTAAAATTCCTTTATTATAATAACTAAACTGGAGACAGCATTATAAGGCTATTTTCCTTCTTTAGGAAGTGGATTAAAAAATGAAGAAGGCTTACCCATTTTTGAAATAGAGGACATGGGCTCTCTGAAGTCCTGTTTCTAGGAAAAAACCTAGTTCTTGATCGTGGGGAGCAGGGCCAGGTTTAGGGCTTCTGTTTTGAATATTAGTAAGTATTACCTAGAAGGGGAGAAAATCGGAAAACTAATCAGATGCACATCCAAGCCTACTTCCTTCAAACCCTATCTCCAAATGCACAGCACAACTTGACAATCCACCTTCCGTAAGCCAGTATCAGTGCGGAGGCACAGGTGCAGAAGTGCAGGCGTTAGAAAAGCACAAACCGACTTCTACTAGACAGGAAGCAACCAGGCAGCCCAGGGGCACACGTGGCCATCCTGGTACTGAGAGCTGAGGAAGGGGGCACGATGAGAAGCATGGAGGCTGGGTGACACAGAAGCAGCTTCTAGCAAAGGGCGGGAATCGTCATCATCTGCCAACGACCAAGGTCACCAGCATGATAAGCTCCAAGATGAGCTGAGAAGTGCCGTGATCAGCACTGGCCCTGGAATTAACCAGAGAAGGCAACTCACCAGGCTACAGGGCTGAGGGGCTCTGCAGCTCTGTAGCCTGGTGACTTTGGGCTAAGTAGCAGTCATCTGTTCTCAAGGGGAGAGCTGAGAAAAACAACGTAACCTCTCTCTCTCTCCCCCTAAGCTTGGCCTCTCATCAACAGATAATGGGATCTTGAAGGTTTAAATATTTAGCCCTGCAAGATAGATTGCCAACTAATCAGGAGAAAGACTCGCAAGTTGAGTTGGTTATAATGAAGTATAAACACATATCTGCTACTCTCTTTAAACTCACAAGTCAAATAAAGCACCTCTCAAAGAGAAACCCGCTTATGGCCCATTTAAAAACCATACGAATGGCAATATAGTGAGACCCTGTCTCTAAATAAATAACAAAAATTAGCTAGGTGTGGTGGGACCTGCAGTCCCAGCTACTTGGCAGACCGAGGCAGGAGGATCACTGGAGCCCAGGAGTTCAAAGCTGCAGTGAGCTATGATCGTGCCACCGCACTCCAGCCTGGACAACAGAACGAGACTCCACCTCTTTAAAAAAAAAAAAAAATACAAGTGTTCTCCAAACATGCTGTCCACATTTGCTGAAAGTCAGCAGCTCTCCAAAAGACCCAGTTGTTAGCCAAACCCCAAGTAGGGAACTACAGCCTAGTATCTTATGGAAATCGCCAGATCCTCCCTGACCCAGCGCCAGGTTCTCCAGGTCTCCTCCTGTCTCACTTCCACCCACCGCGGGAGCCTCCTCCGAGCACCTTCCTAGGTACTTTTCTCTCCTCTCTTAAGTCTCTCTTGAGCTGATCTCATCCATTCCTATGAACTTCAAATATCAACAATAAGCTGCCAAATTTACGGCTCTAGTCCAGACTTTCTCTACGAATTCCAGACTCACACATCCAACCTCTCCACTTGGAGGCACAACACTGAAACTTTTAAAAATTACCCTTCATTTGCTTTGGGGCATAGTTTTTAATTTTGGAATGCCATGATCATTTTAAGCAAAAACAATTCAGTACAGCATAAAAAAGAAAATTAAAAAATCACCTCAATGATTCCACCACACAGAAATAACCATAGTTAAAATTAACATGTATTGAACAACCCAGATATCTTTGTGTACACACGTATTGAGCAGAGGAAGATAAAAATGATTTTACAAAGAAATGAGATCATGTTATATATGCTGGTTTTAAATTTAAACCATCACATTTAATTTAGTTAAATTTAACAGAAGAAACTAAAGTGTAACCAAAGTAATCACTCAACTTCAGGAAAAAATTTTTTTTCACATAGTTCATAAAAGGTCTCTCTAAAGTTAAAAATACATGTTATTTCTAGCATTTCAATTGGCTTTTTTGTAGTTTCCATCTCTCTGCTGAAATTTCCATCTGTTCATGCATGTTGTATACCTTTCCCGTAATATCCTCTATCATAATTAATCCAGTTATTTTAAAGTCCCTATCTGACAGTTCTAACACATGGGTCATTTCTGGGTTCGGTTTTGTTGCTTTATCTCTTCACTATGGTTTGTTTATTCCTGTTTTGTGTGTATGTGGGGGGGGGAGGTGTATGTCTCACAATTTTTTAATTTAATGTTGAACACTGTGTATGGAAAAAAACAGGTAAATAATATTTACACGTGAAAACGGGCACCGTTCTTCTTCCACATGGGAGATTGAGTCAATCTAGTCAGTAGTTGAGTCGGGGCTGGGTTTTGTTGTTTCTCCAGTTATCTTCAGTGCATCACAGACTTCAACTTCCTCCAGCAGTGGGCTACTCACTCGCGCTCACGTGGGGCCTGGGATACCAGAATGTTCTTCTCAGTGTTTCTGCTCCACCCTCAGTGCTCGGCAGCCCCTCTGTGTGTGTGCGACAGAGGAGTCTCTCCCCGTGCTCAGGCCTCTTGCCCAGCAGTATTCTGCCACCGCTTGTTACTTGGCTGGAAGGGGAGGGGATTCTTTGTCCCCCCCGGGTCCAGCCTCAGTCTTATGCAGGTCTGTACACGGGGACCACAGGGATGGGGCTGGTCCTCAAGGGCCTCTTACTAGCCATCTCCCTCCTAAGTCTTGGAATGCCTTCCTGGGAAGAAAGCCACCAAAACTCTACCCCCAGGAAGCCTAGGAGCCTGATTACACTCTTAGGAGTGAAGGTTCAGCCACACTGAACTCTCTATTACCAACATCATAACGAACAGTACCGTCAGCCACTCAGCTGCCCAAGTCAGACACTGGGGAATACGCCTGGGTACCCCCTCTCCTCTCACATCTAATCTACTCCCAAGTGCCCCCTAATTATTTCTCAAATACGTCTATCCATTTCCATTACCCATCTCAGCTGCCATCACTTCCTGTTAGATTTCTGCAATAGCCTCCTACAGGGAGTCTCTGCGTCCTCTCTTGCCTACCTACTTACCTTCCAATCTCTGCACGCAGCCTCAACAATTTTTTTAATAACACAATCTGGACCATGTTATTCTTATGCTCTTTCTCCTACTTCTCATCTCTCAGATAACAGCTCGTTATTTCCTCAGCAGGACCTTCCCCAACCAGCCACATCCAGTAGGTCTGCCCATCATGCCCTCCCACAGCATCCTTTTCTATTCCTTCACTGCAATTAGCAATGTATTTTTTTTTTAACTCGATTACTGGTTGTCTTCCTCCACCGTGCTATAAATTCCACAAAGTCAGGGGCCACATCTATTTTATTTACTAATATATACACACCTAGCGTCTACTGCAGTGTTCGGTGCAGGTTAAGCATTCAACATATATAGTAAATGAATGAATGAATGAATGAATTTTCAAGGCTAATCATATTAATAAATGCAAAATAAAGGCAATAGGAAAGTAACCTAGGCACTACGTGGGTACATGGCTACCTCATTTATTCCCCCACAAAACCCACTGAGATACACACTATTGTCCTCTCTTTACTGAAGGGGAAACTGAGACTGCTCCACTGAGTGAGTTGCCTAAGTCATATGGCCAAAAAGTGTTAGAGTGGGTGCCAAAATCAGGTCTACCTGACTCCACAGCCCTGCTCTTTCTCCTCTGTCTGTGTTTGCTGCAGAGCAAAGTCCAGAACAGCAAAGTCCAAGACAGGGTGGCCAGCATGAGGCTTTGGTTACAAATGTGAAGAATGGGAAAGACACCAAAAGGCAGAGGGAATAGCATAGCTCGGGGTTTAGCCTGAAGTCTAAGCATCTTAAATTTAATCCCTTCCTCACAAAGAGCCTCCAACACAAGGGCCTGGGCACGAGCATTGTTTGGCAGTGTTGAGGCCACCACTTGTTCCATGGATAAACACTTCCCTGTGAGAAGACTGCCAACAAGTGTCCTTAACAAGTGTAGCCTGCTTTGGCAAAAGCATACACTCAACTACCCAGGAAGCATGACAGCACAAGGAAAGGAGATTTTAGGTCAAAAGATCCAAGTTTGAGGTCTGGTTCCAACACTCCTCACCACTTGTGGACTTAGGTGAACTCCTCTGATCTCATACATAGTCACTGTCCTCATCCATATAATGGGGGTAATAACACCTACCTCACATGGTTGGTCTGAATTGCAAATGAGAATTAATGAGCATACAGTCCTTAATGGAGATAATTTTAAAGTTACCTTCAACTAGGAACAAAGTAAGTTTATTCACCATCACCTTTATTTCTTAGCATTGTTTTTAGAAATTCTGGCAGTATGGCATGAGAGAGATACAAGATGGAAAATATTATAAAAGAAGAAACAACAACAAAAATCATTCCTCTGCCATAGATTTGTATTCTTAGAAAAATGAAAAGAATCAACTCTACTTGTATAGAAGAGTTCGGTGTCATGGCCAACGACTGCTCTCCTTGCTGTTCTTGAGAGCCTTCAAGATTTGGCTCAGATGTCCTCTCTCTAGGAGCTGTCCCTGAATTTCCACACTAGTCCAAGACCTTTGTCTGGGCTCACTGAGTTCTCTGAGTGTTCCCCACCAAAGTGCTCCACATACCGGTTATGGACCTGTGTCCTCATGAGACGGAGAGATTCTGAAAGGTGTGCTCTGTGGCTTAGTCATTTTAGTGCCCCTGATGTCAGGCACAGTACCCAGAACACAGAAAGCACTCCATAAATGTTTGTGTACATGAATTACAACATTGTAAGCATTCTTACATGTAAAAATATAATGAAAACTATGATCCTATTCACAAAGCAATAAAAATGGAAACAATCTGAGAATAAAACAAATCTACTGAAATCTGTAAAACAAAAAGTCCTGACGAAATAGGGAGAGTGTCATAAACGAGAGAAGATTAAATATAATTCTCCAAATTAATGTATGAAATTAATAAAAATTCAGCCAAATCCCAACCGAATTTTTCTTTCTTTCTTGTTTTTAAGAGATGGGGTCTTGCTCTGTTGTCCAGGCTGGAGTGCAGTGGTGTGATCATAGCTTACTGCAGCCTCGAACTCTTGGGCTCAAGTAATCCTCCCGCCTCAGCCTCCCAAGTAGCTGGGACTATAGGTGCCAGCCACCACACCACTGTGCCAGAGCCCAACAAGATTTTTCTTGAAGTCAACAAAGTTATTCTGCAATTCATCTGAAAGTATGAAGAGAAAAATAACAAAGGATAATTCTGAAAAATAAATGCTAAATCCTTCAGATGTTAAAACCCATCATATATCAAGAAGTACTTATTAAACAGTGTCATATTGGTACAAAATAAGATTAGCAGAACAAAATAGGAAAGCCAGAAATTACTGTAGTACCTAAAATTTTATTGAATGACTAAAAATATATGATAGAAAGCATGAAAAGGAAAGATAAGATCATCTTAAAGTGGCACTTAAATCTGGGGAAAATTAATTTACAGTCAAATCTAATATCATATGCCAAAATAAATCCCAAGCAGATTTGGGAATTTAAAGTGTTTTTTTTTTAAATATGGAAAATAGTTGAAGACTTTCCAAATCCTAGAGGAGTTTATTTCAAGAGCCAAGCTTTAAAAACAATGAAATAAAATGTAATAAAAAGTATAATCAGACTCAAAATTTCAGAGTAACTTAAAAATGGAAAATTACTGGTTGGGAAAATACTCAGAGCAAATATGAAAAAGGGTTAAGATATATATGATATGGAGTTTATTCAAATTATTAAAAAAGACACTACTTCCAAAAATTGGACACAAAGCAGAAGCAGACAAAAAAGAATATAACACGGTTAATTAAATATAAAGTATATATAAACATAAAATAGATCCAAGAAAAATGAAAACATGCGTTCACACAAAAACCTGTCTGTGAATGTTCATAGCAGCATCATTCATCATAGCCAAAAGGTGAAAACAATCCAAATGTCTATCAATTGGTGAATGGATAAACATTTAATACAATGCATATATCCATACAATGGAACATAATTTAGCAATAAAAACAAATGACGCATTGATGCATGCTACAACATGGAAGAATCTTGAGAACATTGTGCTAAGCCAAAGAGGCCAGTCATAAAAGATCACATATTGTACGATTCTATTTATATAAAATATCTAGGATATGTAAATCTATAGAGAGAAAATAGTTAGTAGTTGCCTAGGGCTAGAGAGACTGGATGTAAAATGAGGACTGACTGCTAATGGGTACAGGGTTTCTTTTGGAGGTGACAAAAATGTTCTGGAATTAAATATTGGTGATAGTGACTCTGCAAATATATTAAAAATCACTGAACTGGCTGGGTGCAGTGGCTCATGCCTATAATCCTAGTACTTTGGGAGGCCAAGGCAGAAGGATTGCTTTAGGCCAGGAGCTTAAGACCAGCCTGAGCAACACAGCAAGACCCCATCTCTACAAAAAAAAATTTTTTTTAAAAATTAGCTGGGCATTGTGGTATGCACCTGTAGTCCTCAGTACTTGGCAGGCTGAGCCAGGAGAATTGCTTGAGCCCAGGAGTTTGAGTTGCAGTGAGATATGATCACCCCACTGCACTCTAGCCCAGGCAACAGAGTAAGATTGAGACCTAGTCTCAAAAAAAAAAAGCCAACAACAACAAAAACCACTGAATTGTACAATTTAAATAGGTGAATCATATGGTATGTGTATTGTATCTCAATAACACTTTTTTTTAAAGAAAAAAGAAATATAACTAGTAAGCAAATACATGGAAAAAATTTCAACCTCACTGGTAATCAAAAAAATGCAAACTAACCTTGCAAAGTACTATTTCACTAGCAAGTCAGCAAAATAACTTTTAAATATGAATAGCCCTTTCAAGACTGCAAAACAACCACTACTCTCCGGTGCTTCCAAAGGTAGAAGACGTTAGATATGAAACCCTTTAATGCTTATAAAATTATGAGAGCAAAGAGTGATAGAAAATATACAAAAATTAAAATAAGTTCTTTCCTGGTTTCCAGACTTTCCTAACTCAGTTTTAAGAGTGTGACAGCTTCCTACTCTAGGCAGGCAGAGAAAGGCTCAAAGTCAAAGGCACCTAGAGCAGAAGCACATGGCCTGGTTGGTGAGTTTCTAGAAATTTCTCTAAGGAAATACTGCTACATTAAGCTATGAACTGTCACCTGCTGCTTCGCCTGAGTGAAAAGGTAGGGAAGAATGGGGAAGGGAAGGAAGAATCTGCCTTTTCTTCACTGTGTCACATTTTAAAGCCAAAAACAGACACTCAGACCTCCAGAGTCACCCCCTGCCTTTCTCAGCAGCAGCTCTGAGTGCTTTTCTGAGGGCACCGGGTTTGAATTCAAGACCCACAGTAACCTTCATCTAATCCAGTTCTGGATTCATAACATCAGTTCTGCCACTGCAAGTTCCTCTTGTTGGGAGAACAGAATCGATCCAAGCATGACCTGCTGCCCAGTGAATGGCTCCCTGATGAACACAGGAAATGTGGGCTGAGCACTGTAGTATTTGGGGACCTGGTGCTCCTTCTAGAAACTTTAGCACTGAAATAGCCAATAAAAAGTTATAGGTGCCCCATAATTTAGCATTAACTTCTTTTCTAAAATAGGGTGTAAAGAAATGAACTGTCAGCAGAAGGTAAAGTTCCACCCTGGCACTGCTCCTGCTCAAGAAAGCCATAACCAGCTGGTTGGCTGATGCAGGCAAAGGACAGAGACAGGATGATTTCATTTGCCAAAAGCAGGGCTCACATTATGATAGCCAAGGGTGAAGTCATCTTTATTCCTATCACTGCACCACTAGAAGCTCCCTGCAGAGCAGATAACTTTATTTACTGTTGGCATAACGCCACCATGTGAAGATAAACTAATCAAGGCCATCCTGAGTCATCTCTAATTCTATCTTCTCTAATTTGATTTATTTGATTAAATTATTTCATATGCACAATTTTAGAAGTACTGTATCTTTTATTCCCCTTCAGAAAACAAACTGTCAGAGAAGATCATCAGTAGACGTCTCTGTAACCCTAATATAACAAGGACAACACTAGACAAATATTTAATGCACACGGCTTTCATTTATTCACACTTTCTTGGGCCTCGCCTCTGCATCTGGAACAAGGGGGAAGAACACCACACGGAAAGCTCCTACATGCTGCCTAGCACACACCGGTGCTCAGTAAATGCTGGTTCTCTAGCCCCAAGAAATCAGAGAAGTCAGGCAGAATTAGCCCCACCACGACAATGGAAAGCTCACACACACAAAAATAAACAACTAGACTGAGGTCAATCAGGAGTTAACAGAACCCAGATATAGGGACCCCAGGCAAAATATTGTTCTATTGGCTTCAGCAAAAGAAAGGGAAAACCAAATTCCCTGAAAAAATGATTCCATACGCTCTCCCCTAAAAATTCTTTAACATTTTAAATAGAACAGTATGTTTGTAATATTCTAGATTTTTATTGCAATATCTGAAATCACCTGACGTTTGAAAAGATTCCACAGCCAGGTGACACAAAACAGATAATGACAACAAAGCTGACGCTTACTGTGCACTAACAATGGGAAGTACATCGGTAAACCCATTTTATCCTTACAACAGCCTTCTGCACATTATTATTGCTATTTTGTTGATGAGAATCCTAAGGTACAGAGAGGTTGAATAACTTGCCCAAAGTCCTGCAGCTAAGAAGCGGCAAGGCCAGGATTCCAACGCTGGCAGTCACTTTACCACAGTGCTCTGCTGCCTCGAGGGGAAGCCAAGGTCAGCCCCTCCAGGAACATGCCCGTAACTAGAGAAAGTCAGAGGCTGGTGCTGCCTCAGAAACACGACGTGGTGCTTCCAGACTGGGACAAAACAGCAGTCACGCCACTCCCAACTGTCTTCGAAAGTCCTCCCCAAATTTTATTCTCACTAGTGAATGAAGAGCCAATACTAACAAATAAAACGCCAAAGGTCCTGGCAAAGAGACGTTTCTTCGCTGTAGAAGGCTGGAAGTGAGAGGGCGGCCACTCGGTGGCCGTCCTTGCCCAGCAGGACAAATGCAGGGACAGTACGCGGGACTTTCTAATTCACAGGCTGCTCAGAAAGCAAAGCGCTTTTTGCCAACAGGCTTGTTCAAGGCTTTTTCTTCTTTCAGATTCTGTTTCCCTAACGTTTCTGTTTTCAATTCAGCATAATTCTTGTTAAGTTGAAAATTAAGTCAATTAAGTTCAAAATTTAAAAAAAGAAAAAGGCCAATCGGGTCTCTCCTGCACGGCACACCACTATCTCCCCACATAAAAACCCTTAAACTTCCACCAAGCCCATTGGTCATGTAAGGAAGGTTATTTTCCCCCTAGACTCTGATCAATCAACAGATAATTTCTTGAGTACCTACTACAGTTAAAACTGATGTTTGGTTCATTCACACTCTCTCATTGCTAATATCCCCCCTTGCTGAAATCTAGGGAGGCCCAAAGTGGTTTCCCAAACAGGAAAACTCACGGTGAAAAATCAGAGCCAGAAATTTGAAAGTCATCTATATATGCTGAGATTTAACCCCCAGGCCGAAGAAGCTGCTTCCCCATGCCGCTAAAAGCTAAAGCTCGATTGGTCAATTTGTGTACTTACTGAGCGCTTACTATAAGTAAGGGTGTGGAGAAATGACAGCCTTCTGTATCTGCTTGCAGTGGCCTGGGAGAGTGAATTGAGCCAGCGCAGAGCTGGGTATCAGGTAAGTTGAGTTCCAAAACTAGCTTTGGCCTAACTTCCCGTGTGTGCCTGGGCTCTCTCTTCCTGGGCCTCAACTTTCTTTTCAAAAATCTAACATCCTATGATGACCATTTCCCCCTGCAAAAAAAAAAAAAAATTCTTTTAAATTCTATGACTGTATGAGTTTCCTTGATGGTCTGGCTGAAGAACCCAACAGTGAATGGGTAGTTATGAATGAACAGAACAGGAGGTGTACCCAGAGCTGCCAATTCCTACATCATTCAAGACACATGTAACAGATGAACCTCCTTTCTCCCAGCAGGAGAAGGCAGCTCCAACGTGACAGGGCTGGACAACTGAAAGTAAGCTGCAAGATAAGGGCCCCTACATGGCCAGCGCTGTACAGTCAGCAAGAACAGCTTAGTTGGGATAAGCAGTCTTCTCCCCTGCCAAGCACTGGCCATCAAGGAGGCAGACAGTGGAAATAATGTGGATTTTCAAAGCAGCCTGCATGATCATTTTTCCAAAGATCATATCATAAATTCTGAATAACAACAACAACAAAAAATTCCCTTCTCCTAGCAAACTTCTGATAGAATAGCACTTTGACAAGACAGCCAAATAACTTCCTGAATACCCAGATATCCTAAGCCATGACCTACGGTCCATTCTGGTTAAGGCCAGGTCAAATTCTACTCCCACCATTCTCTCCCTCTCTTCTTCTTTTGTGATTCTTACTCAACTCTCCCTGCCTCCTGAAAAGGCAATTCTGATCCTCGTCATGAAGACCAACATACTACAAAATGATTTATGAAAAAAATTACTTCCAGTCTGTCCATTTATAAGGTAATAAAAGCCACCAAGACTTTGGTAGTCCCTCTCTATTCTAATCCTTAGGGAAACATACAGTACAGAAAACTGACAGAAAATAATACTTCTGATCATTTCTAAAGTCTCAAAGAATTTCTAACCATTTTGAACAGGGTACATCTCTGTGGTCAATATCAGTGTCCAGCCTTGGTTAGAACTCCAGGGAACTCAGCTAGGAGCAGCAACTGCTAGGAGCTATTGTTATTAATAAAAATAAGTGACATTTACCAAGAATCCAATGTGTTTCCAAATCTGGGCTAAGTGCCTTTATTCACATGACCTTATATAAAAGCCACAAAAACTCATGAAGTAGGGAATATTATTATGGTCTTTTTACAAATGGGAAAATCGAGGCTGAGAGGTGAAGAAACTTACTAAAGAGCAGAACTAAAAGACAAGAAAATCCTTCTTACACAAAGGTGCCCACACCTCCCTGGTCCTATCCAGATCCAGCCTCCAACCTTCTCTACCTGAGGGTCTGAGCTCAGAGTCGCATGCTCACTGCTTCTCTGCTCAGTGGCCCTCTTGTCAGCTGCTGGTTTCCATACCCCACACCATAGGCAAACCACTGACTGCTGGGAGAACACCATCCCAGGGAGTCTCAGGGGACACACTACCTGCTCAGGTCAGTCGAAGTCCCCAGAAGACCTTTGCCAAACCCCAGATAAACAGATGTTGGCATATAGTCCACATAGGTACATACGAAGTTCAACCGTTTTGCTTAGGAGAGCAGGAATGATTAACCAGCTTCAGGGTGCTAAGGGTATAGACAGATGCACACTATCATTTCTATCATGCTCAGAGGATGTTAAAAGGCTTCACAAACACTAGACCATCTATTTTTCACAAGGTACCACAATCACTACCATCTTCTCCTTAGCATTAAGGAATATAAGTAAAGCTTTGCACCCAGAGGCAGACAAACTGAAGGCTTTCCAGTGGTTGACTCCAGTTCTCTACAATCTGATTTGGGGGAAAAATTATCAGCTGGAACACACGGTCCTCACTTACCTTTTCTATCTCTTGGAGGTACAGGAGGGCGATGTCCCCTGCCTTCTCATAACAGGTGATGACATCCTGTTCCCAGTCGACATGGAGATTACTAGCAGAAGATGAAATAGGCAACTTCTCTAAACAAAGTCCTATAAAAAAAATCAAACACACAAAAACTGGGTAAGTTGTTTTTCACAAGGCTTCATTTTAAAACACTGCTTTAGAGGTCCAGAAAATGGTCCTAGGATATCATACTGTTTGCAAATAAAGACAGTTTACTTCTTCCTTTCCAATCTGGATGCCTTTAACTTCTATTTATTGCCTACTACACTGTCAAGAATCTCCAGTACAATGTCGAATAGAAGTGGTGAGAACAACCTTATCTTATTGCTGGTCTTAGGGAGAAAGCATTCAGTCTTTCAACATTATAAGCTTGATAGTTAACAGTTAAATTTTTCATAGATGTCCTTTATTAGGCTGAAAAAGCGCCCATCTACAACAAATTTGCTGAGAGTTTATATCAAGAGCAAATGTTGAATTTTCTCAAATTCATTTTCTCGTGTCCATTGAGATAATCATATAACTTTTGCACTTTTACTTTTTTAATGTGATGAATTACATTGCCTCATTTTCAAATGTTAAACCAACCTTCCTTTCCTGGCATAAACCCTACTTGGCTATGATAAGTTATCCCTTTTTATATTTTTAGATCGGATTTGTTAAAATTTGGCTTAGGATTTTTCATCTATGTTCATGAGGAATATTTGTCTGTAGTTTCCTTGTAATGTCCCTATATCTGGTTTTGATATCAGGGTAAATGCTAACTTCATAAAATGACTTGAAACGTATTCCCTCCGCTTCAATTTTCTGGGAAAGTCTGTGTAGATTGGTATTATTTTATCTTTAAATGTTTTATAGAATTCACCAGTGAAGCCATCGGACCTGGAGTTTTCTTTGTGGGAAGCTTTTTAACTACAAATTCAATTTATTTGATATAGGGTTATTCAGATTATCTCTTTCTTCTTGAGTGAGCTTTGGTAGTTTATATCTTTCAAGTAGTTTGTCCATTTCTTCTGAGTTGTCAAATTTATTGGTATAGAGTTTGTAATATTCCATAATCCTTTAATATCTGTAGAATCCATACTAGATGGCACCTCTCTCATTCCTGATATTCACAATTTGTGTCTTTTTTTCCAGATTAGTTTGACTAGAGATTTATCAAAAAAAGACCTTTTTGATTTAATTGATCTTGGTTTCCTTGATTTTTCTCTATTATTTTTATGTTTTCTGTTTATTTCCACTCTGATCTTATTTCCTTTATTCTGAATACATTGGGTTTGGTTTAATTTACACTTCCTATTTTCGTTTCATGAGGTGAAAGCTAAAGTATTGAGACCTTTTTTCTTTCCTAATATAGAATTTAGTGCTTTACATTTTTCCCTAACTACTGCTTTAGCAGCATCCTACAAATTTTGATATGTTGTGCTTTTATTTTCACTCAGTTCACAATATTTTCTAATTTAGCTTTTGATTTCTTCTCTAAAAGTGTGTTAGTTTCCAAATATTGGGAGAGTTTCCCAAGGATCTTTCTTTACTGATTTCTAAATCATTTCCATCATGATTTGTGCAGCAAAGGGTTGACTCGGAGGATTGGGATGATCCAATCCTGTACATTCTAAAGAAAGGACTAGCCCTTAACCAGCTGCTGGGAGATATAACCTGTAAGCCCTTGGAATATCCTACCTGATAGAAGTGTGTTTACTTATCTAGGGCCTTGGGCCAACGCCACATAGTTTATGCTAATGATGTGATTTACAGTGGAAAACTTGGGCCATGCTTTATCAGTTTACTCTCTGGAGGGGCTAGAGACTGAGTAATTAAGGTCAGTCATGTGGGTGCTCCATGCCTATGTGACTGACTCCCAGTAAAATCCCTGGACATCAAGGTGGCTCAGGTGATCTCCCTTGATTGGCAATACTCCATTAAGTGTTGTCCCATTTTGTTGCAGAGACAATTAAACAATGTCCATAGGACTCCACTGGGAGAAGACAACTGGAAGCTTGGTCTTGGTCTCTCCTGAATTCTGCCCTATGTGCCTTTTGTCTTTACTGATTTTAGTCTGTATCCACTTGCTGTAATAAACTATAACCATGAGAATGACAGCTTTTCTGAGTTATGGGAGTCTTTCTAGTGAATCAATAACCTGAGGGTAGTCTTAGAGATCTCTGATACGAGTTAGAGAACATACTTGAACTCCTGTAATGTTATTGAAACTTGTTTCTGGCCCAGAATATGGTCAATCTCAGTAAATGCTACACTTGAAAAGAATACGTATCCTGCTGCTGTTGTGCGAAATGTCATATACATGTCAGGTAGGTCAAGTTGGTATATTGTGTTGTTCCAAGCATTCTGCATCCTTACTGATCATCTCTGTCCACTTGCCCTGTCATTTATTGAAACATGAGTATTGATGTCTCCAGGCATAACTATCCATTAGCCTATTTCTCCTTGACATTCAGTTTTTGCTTCATGTATTTTAAAGCTCTGCTATTCGGTGCATAAACTTTTAGAATTCATATATCCTTTTGTTGGATTGACTTTGCTCTAAAACCTACTTTCTCTGTTATTGTCTTAGTCTACATCGCATTGCCATAAAGGAATACTTGAGGCTTAGTAATTTATAAAGAAACGAGGTTTACTTGGCTCACAGTACTGCAGGTTGTGAAGAACTGTGAGCCAAATGAAGCATGGCACCAGAATATGCTTCTGATGAGGGCTTCGAGAAGCTTCCACTCTGGCTGGAAGGAGAAGGGGAGCAGGCACCACATGGTAAGACAAGTAAGAGAGAGATGGGAGGGAAGTGTCAGGGTCTTTTTAACCATCAGTTATTGTGGAAACTAATAGAGTGAGAACTCATTCATTACTGCAAGGACAACAACAAGCCATCCATGAGGGATTTTCCTCACGACCCAAAAGCAAGAGGCCCCCACCTCCAACACTGGGGATCAAATTTCAACATGAGATTTGGAGGAGACAAATATCCAAAGTATATCTGATGTTAATGTAGCTACCACAGCTTCATTTGATTAGTGTTAGCATAATATATTTTTTCATCCCTTTTCCTTTAATCTATTGTGTCTTTATATTTAAGGTGTGTTTTTCTTTTTTTTTTTTTTTTGTACATGAATGTTCACAGCAGCTTTATTCATAATAGCCCAAAACTCAAAATAAGCCAAATGCCCATTAGTAGATGAATGTATTTTTTATTTCAAAATATTACGAGGGTACAAATGTTTTGGTTATAGGTATCAATTTTGTTATGCTTCAGTCATGGTTATAAGTGTGCCCATCACCCAGATAGTGTTCACTGTACCCATTAGGTAGGTTTTTGCCCATTCCCTCCTTCTACCTCCTCCCTGCTTGATTTCCACTGAGTTTTATTTCCCACTGTGCACATGTATGCTCATAGTTTAGTTACAGTTTAATAGAGAGTACATGTGGTGTTTATTTTTCCATTCTTTAGATATTTCACTTTGGATAATGGTCTCCAGTTCCATCCAAACTGTTGCAAAAGGCCTTAATTCATCCTTCTTGATGGCTAAGTAGTATTCCATAGTATACATATACTACATTTTGTTAATCTAGTCATGAATTGATGGGCATTGGTTGGATTCCACATTTTTGCAATTGTGGATTGTGCTGCAATAAACATTCAAGTGCAGGTGTCTTTTTGATAAAAATGACTTCTTTTCCTTTGGGTAAATACCCAGCAGTGGGATTGCTGGATTGAATGGTAGGTCTACTTTAGTTCTTTGAGGAATATCCGTATCCACATCCACAACCATAGAGGTTGTACTAATATGCACTCTCACCAACAGGGTATAAGCATTCCTTTCTCTCTGCATCCGCACCAACATCTATTGTTTTTGGACTTTTTGATAAAAGCTATTCTTACTGTGGTAAGGAGATAGTTCATTGTGGTTTTAATGTGCATTTCCCTGATAATTGGTGACACTGAGTATTTTTCCATATGTTTACTGGCCTTTTGTCTATCTTCTTTTCAAAAGCTTCTGTTCATGTCTTTTGACCACATTTTAATGGGGTTTGTGTTTTCCTTGCTGATTTGCTTGAGTTCTTTGTAGATTCTGGTTATTGGCCCTTTATCAGATGTATAGCTTGCAAATATTTTCTCCCACTCTATACGTTGTCTATTTGCTCTGTTGATTATTTCCTTAGTTGTGTAGAAGCCTCTTAATTTAATCAGGTCCCATTTATTTATTTTTGTTGTTGCTGTGATTGCCATTGGGGTCTTCTTCATAAATTCTTTGCCTAGGCTGATATCTAGAAGAGTTTTTCCAACATTTTCCTCTAGAATTCTTACGGTTTCATGCCTTACATTTAAGTCTTTTATTCACCTGGAATTAAGTTTGAATGGTGAGAGATATGGACCCTGTTTTATTCTTCTGCATGTGGCTATCCAATTTTCCCAGCACCATTTATTGAATAGGGCTTCTTGTCCCCAGCGTATATTGTTGTTTGCTTTGTCAAAGATCAGTTGGCTGTATGTGGATGGTTTCTCTGTTTCTTGGGTCCTCTGTTCTGTTCCATTGGTCTATGTCTCTATTTTTGTGCCAATACAATGCTATTTAGGCTACTATATCCTTGTAGTATAGTTTGAAGTCTGGTAATGTGATGCCTCCAGATTTGTTCTTTTTGCTTAAGATTGCTTTGGCTATCTGGGCTCTTTTCTGGTTCCAAAGAAAGTGTAGAATTATTTTCTCTAGATCTGTGAAATATGACATTGGTATTTTGATGGGTGGGGAGTAGGTTTCACTGAATCTGTAAATCACTTTGGGTAATAAGGCTATTTTAACAATGTTGATTCTACTGATCCATGAGCATATGTTTTTCCATTTGCTTGTGTCATCTGTGATTTCTTTCCTCAGTGTTTCATAGTTCTCTTTGTAGAGATCTTTCACCTCCTTGGTTAAGTATATTATTTTATTTTATTTTATTTTATTTTATTTTATTTTATTTTATTTTATTTGTAGCTATTGTGAATGGTATTGAGACTTTGAGTTGGCTCTCAGCTTAACTGTTATTGGTGTACAGGAATGCTACTGATACGTAATCTAAGACTTTGCTGGATTTATTTATCAATTCCAGGAGTCTTTTAGTGAAGTCTTTGAGGTTTTCTAGATATAAGATCATATCATCAGCAAAAAGCAAGAGTTTGACCTCCTCTTTCCCAATTTGGATATCCTTTATTTCCTTCTCTTTCCTGATTGTTCTGGCTACAACTTCAAGCACTGTGTTGAATAGAAGATGGTAACAGTGGGTACACTTGTCTTGTTCCAGTTCTTAGCAGGAATGCTTCCAACGTTCCCCCATTCAGTATGATGTTGGCTGTGAGTTTGTCACATATGGCTTTTATTATCTTCAGATATGTTCCTTCTATGCCTAATTTGTTGAGGGTTTTTAACATGAAAGGATGAATTTTGTAAAATGTTTTTTCTGCATCTATTGAGATGATCATATGGTCTTTGTTTTTGCTTGTATATCATTTTTATTGATTTATATATGTTGAAACATCCTTACATCCTTGGGATGAAGCCCACTTGGTCATGGTGGATTACTTTTTCGACGTACTGCTGAATTCAGTTTCCTAGTATTTTATTGAGGGTTTTTGCATCTATATTCACAAGGATATTCATCTACAGTCTTCTTTTTTTGTTGTGTCTTTTCCTGACATTGGTATCAAGGTGATATTGGCTTTGTAGAATGAGGTGGGGGGATTCCCTCCTTCTCAATGTCATAGAATAATTTCTGCAGCGTGGGTACCAGCTCCGGCTCTTCTTTGTAGGTCTGATAAAATTCGACTGAATCCATCTGGTCTGGGACTTTTTTTGGTTGGGAGATTTTTTTATTACTGCTTCAGTGTCGTTACTGGTCTGTTCGGGAGGTCTATTTCTTCCTGTCTGAGTCTTGGGAGGTTGTGTGTTTCCAGGAATCTGTCCATTTCCTCTACGTTTGAGTTTGTGTGTGTAGAGATTTTCATAGTTGCTTGGAGTTGAGAAAATCCATTTTCTCTTGGATTTCATTGCGCGTCCTTACAATCCATGTTGGGAATTCTTTATCTGTCATTCCACTATTTTCGTTTTGGTTGGTATCCATTGCCAGAGAGCCAGTGTTCCCTTTTGGGGATGTCCTTTCACTCTGATTTTTCATACTTCCAGAGTTCTTTCACCGTTCCTTCTCATCTGGGGCAGTTGTCACTTCTTTCTTATTTTTGGATTTTCTTTTGTTTAGATGGGGCTCCCCCACCTCTCACTCATAAGCCTATGTCTGCAGCATATGTTGGGTAAGAACTTTTGGCTTTGCTTGTGGGTGCTTTGATGGCAGTCTAGGTTCTGGATGGATTCCTTGGTTATGGATATCCTTAGTGTGGTGGTTTTCTCAGTTGCTAGTTGTTTGTAGGCTATAGCAGTGGTGAGCTATGTTTGTGGGCAGATTTCCTGTCTCTCTTTGATGAGGAAGGATGGAGATCTTTGAGATCCTTTCTCTTTCCCCAGCTGTGTGGTCTTGATAACAGTGTGAATTGTATTGGCACACCCAGTTTTATCTCTGAGACAGTAGCGGTGCTTGTGGGTAAGAATCAACCACACCCACTCTTCTCCCTCCTCCCCTGCTCCTCAGTCTCCCTCTGGCATCTACCAACAGGCAGGAGCTCAAACTAACTGAGCTCCCCAACGACAGCACTGTGGGCTGGCAACTTCCATGTTCAGGATCCTACCCTGGGCTAAGAGCGTGGCTTTCTCGTTGGGGGAGTTGTGCTCCATGAATGCGCTGTGGCTGGGACCCACACTGCACTTTCTTTTCAGTTCTGCACACGTGGGCTCCCTCACCTCCTGAGATCAGTTCACACATCTCCCCTCTGTGCCCCTGAGCAACACAATCAAGTCCTGGAGGTACAGGATCTGCCCTACAGGCCTGTCCCCAGGTCCCCAAAGATTAATCTGACTGGCCACGGATAAGCATGCTGGTCCCAAGTTGCATATGGGGTGCTCAAGCAGGTTTTTGCTTCAGAGTATGCCTTCTTCTGATGGAGCAGCTGAGCAAGCAGCACCAGGGAGGACCAGTGAGCAGGGAGCTCACAGTCTAAGCACCCCTTAGTCCTCTGCAGGTCTTTAGGAAGAAAAGTGTGAGGCCCCCTCTCTGTGGAAGCCCCAACAGAGGGCAAGCAGCTGTTCCTGAGAGCTCTGGCTCAAGTGTCTCTCTCGGCAACCATGAGCAGGAAGGGGAAGAAGAAAAGAGTCTGAATGGAGGAAAGCTAGCACTCTGGTCATCTCTGTCCCTTTCTCCAGGAGGCAGCCCATCCGGAATGTCCAGGCTCTGAGGTCACGCAGATCCCCCGGGGCCCACCAGGGCCCTGTGGCTCCCATGGTCTGGGTTGGAGTTGGGAGATGCTTGTGTGGGAATGAGCAAGACGAGTACTGAGGGGCTGAAGCCCCATGAGGAGGACAAAGGTACACAGTGGGTGGAGATGCAATATAGTGCTTGCCGTCTCAGTTTAGGTCTGTTGTGATGGGAAGCAACCCCAAGGAGGCTGGCAGCCTGGTGCTTTGTCCTCAAGAAACTCCCAGTTCACTGGTAGCAGCAACTTTTGGGTTCATAAGGGTAGAAAAAGGCTCCAGCAGCTTGGGAGTCTGCTGACTGCCAGAGACGGGAGGGAGGGAAAAACAAACCATTCAACCTATCCTTTTCGCTGGACTCCAAGCCTCTCGTGGGTTGACCTCTTCTGATTTCTTGCTCTTTCTTGTTCTGCTCCACAACTTCTTCCCATGAAATCTCTTGTAGGTTCTGGCACTTTTCCCACAGAATTACACCTGATCTATGATTATTTGTTTGTTTTTTCTTTTTCATCTAAAACTTTTCCTTCTTTCTGAGACAATCTGGCAGCTGGTGTCTCTGGTCAGCCATTTTCCCAAGCTCCTCCCTAAAGTGTGTTTCTTATAGGTAACATATAGTTGAGTCTTGCTTATCTGACAACCTCTATCTTTTAATTAGGGTGTTTAAATATTTTATATTTAATGTAATTTTTTATGTACTTAGGTTTAAATCTACTACCTTGCTATTTGTTTTTTATTTGTTCCATCTGTTCTATTTTTCCTCTTTCTTCTTTTTCTGTCTTCTGTTTGTCTCATTAAGTATTTTCTATTTATTGACTTGTTATCTAAAATTCTTTGTTTTGTTATACCAGTAGTTGCTTTAGTGTTTACCTAGTCATAGTTTACTTCAAATGATATTATACCACTTCACATATAGTGAAGGTCTTTATGATTACATACTTCCATTTCTCCCCTTCCAGTCTTCATTCTTTTATTGTATACATATTATTTTTATACATATTATAAACCCTATCCTGTGGTTATTATTTTTGTTTAAATATTCAATTATCTTTTAAAGACATTTAAATCATAAGGAAAACTTCTTATATATTCACCAAATTATTATTTCTAGTGCTCTTTGTTACTTCGTATAAATTCATATTTCCTTCTGGTATCTTTTTCCTTCTGCCTAAAGGAATTCCTTCAACATTTCTTGTACTATATTTCTACTGCTGCTGGTTTCTTTCAGCCACTATATGCTTGGAAATACTATTTGGCCTTCATTTTAGAGGGATATTTTCACTGAGTATGGAATTCAGAGTTGAGGGTTTGTTCCCTCCCGCCATTACTCTAAAGGTGTTGTTCCACTGTATCTCACTTGTATGATTTCTGACAATAAATCTACTTGTCACTCTTACGTTTGTTCATTTATATGTAATGTGTCTCTTCTTCTGGCAGCTTTTAAGATTTTCTTTTTATCACTGGTTATGCGCAATTTGGATTATGAAGTGCTTGAGCTTTGTTGAGCTTCCTAGAACAGAGAGTTTATAGTTTTCATAAAATTTGAAAAGTATTCAGGTGTTATTTCTTTAAAAAATGTTTATGTCACCCTCCTTAGAGGACTCCAATTACACAAATATTAGGTCATGTGAAGTTGTACAGCTTACTTATGGTCTTTCCACTTTTTTAAAACAATATTTTTTTCTTGCTTTCATTTTGGATAATTTCTATTGCTATGTCTAAGCTCATTAATGTTTTCTTTTGCAATTTTTAATCTGTCATCAATCACATCTGGTGTAGTTTTCAGCTCAGACATTGTAGTTTTCATCTCTAGAAATTTGATTTTGGTTTATCTTTTATCTTCCATGTCTCTACTGAACTTTTTGAACATAAGAAATACAGTTATAATAACTGTTTTAATGTCCCTCGAGCCCTAAATGTACAATATTCTCTTTCCATTTTAGAGCCAAAGTTGTTAATGCAATTGCAAAACAACCACTAAATAGCCCCTCTCCAGTGTGAACTCTGTTATAACCTCTTGACACTTTCTTTGGAGGAGAATATATAAGATAAACTGAATGAATTCACCATTTAGCAGAAAACTTCAGAACTAATCAAAAGCAAACACTTGATTGGAGCTTTCTAAATATGCTTTTAAGTGCTCATGTGTGCAAAATTAAAACGACTAAAAAAACAACGAAAAGAGATAGTTTCATATTCTGCTCTCTGCTTATATGAGAAGCAATCAAACATTGTGTAAGTTGGTATCAGGCATTTAATATAAAGAAACTAATTCCCCAGAGTATGTTAAAGGGGCAGGAAAAATTGGGTCTACTCTCTGGCACTTTATACCACTGTAGGCTGGACTCTGACCACTAATGCTCATGAAGATAACTAAGGCTCTCAGGAACCTGCCAAGTCTAGTAAATCAAAGAAAGGCCAAATCAAGTTCAACACAACAATTTGACTATTATCTCCATTGAATTCTAAAATATTTGAAGTATTTGAAAACCAGTCATCTAGGGCTATAATCAATAGTTACGCATGGCTGGTAAGAATATTCAAACCAGCTACACAACATAATCTTCCACAGTGAGGAAAAACTGGTGTTTTCTGTGAGTTCATGTTCTAATTAGGCAGTTATATGGACAACCAAGGTCTGGGGTGGCAAATGGGTTCTCTGCAATGAGTCCATTCTTAGCCAGGACATCCTTTATGACATCAAATTAATTATTATTCCTTTCCTTTTCCCAAATGCCACAGCATTCATTCCATGTACCACTGGGCACATATCAGAGCAATGGCAGAGTCTTAGTTTACCACAGCAAATTTGTGCTTATGCACATCAGTTCCAGAAAATTTAGTTCTCTGTTAAAAGCTGCTTATAGGCCCTGTGGACTGGCCTATAAATTTTCAAGTGTCTGGGATCAAATCAACACTGTCTGAGAAGCAGAGTGCTGAGGTCATGGCCCAAATTGCTCCCTATTAAAATGTCAGATGATGCCTTGTCAATTTGGAAAGCTATCATCACTAATGTTTCTAGTTACTTTTTTTTCCTCAGAGAAATGCATGACAAAAAATAGTGAAAAACAGACTTGATCTATAGCTGGTGTGATAGCAATGCCTAATGAACATCTCAATAAGATCTGCATCTCCAAAATCAAAGCTGTATACAAAATGAGTGGAAATTAAGTGCTTTCTGACCAATCAAGGCCAGGTGTAACGCATGGGAGATAAAAATGGCTAAGTTGTGTGATCTGAAGAATGCTGAGTAGCCACAAAACCTAAAATTTACCTCCCTGACACAGGAGGGAATTTCCACAGATAGGCTCACTTCTGAACACATTTAAATTCATGATGAAAAAATCATTTTGATTACACTTGACTGCTTTCAGTGATCTTCCATGTGCATTATTAGCCTGTTTGGTCCTGTTCAATAGATGCTATCCTCCTCCTAATCTCATGGAAAAAGAATCAGAGTCTCAAAGAACTTAAGTGACTTGCCCAAGGTCCATGCAGGAGTCAAAAGTGGAAATTATAAGGGAGCCCATTAGCTGGGACAACGCATCCTGCTGCCCTAGGTAACTGTGTTAAGAGAGGTACCAAGGACTGCTGAGTCTGTGCACAACAGAGTGCCGAAAGTAAAGGTACTATACAGTGGCCAGTAGACCGGCCACTGCCCTGGGAGGGGGTGGTGGACAGCTAATAAGCAAGTGCACATGCCCAGCCTCTTAATTGTTCTATTTAGGTGTCATTTACAGAACATAATATGACAAACTGGACTCTCCATTCTTTGTTTCTTTCCACATGAAGGTTTCAATACCTCTGACGGGGAGCTCCATTTTATTTTCCCAAGGCCTATTGATTCTCTGAAAGTTTGGCTAAGGAAGTGGAGAACTGCATATCTCATTGCCAGAAAATCCAGTGATCACTGAGGGGTTATCACCCTCAAATTCTTCCAGGTCTGTCTAAATTTGAGATCCCTCAACTAGGAGCCTTATCTGGGTATGTAAGACTGATCAGGTTCAATAATAATACAGGTTCATTCATCAAAGCCCTACTCAGCTCCCAGCACTATGCCTGGGGTCTGAAAGGCATCATTTTTAATCCTCACAGCCACTCTGCAAGGAGAGTGCTAACAACACCTTATAGATAAGATTGAAGCTAGGGCTCCACAGCTAGTAATGATAAAGCCAGATTTTGACCCCTGGTCTATCTGACTACAGAGTGCTACTCACAATATCCTGTCTCCACTGAGCTGCTGACAGCAGCCTATTCAGAGCCTGATAATGGCAATGACAATAAAATGAGTTTCAAATCGTAAAGGCAAGACTTCAAAGTTCAAAGCCTTAGGGTGCTGATTTTCTCTTCTACCAAGAGCTGGCCAAATCCCTGGATCGCTGGGCCTCCTATTCCTTGTCTATGTCATGAAGAGTTGAACTACTGAGACACTACCTTGAGCAGCATGTCTCTAAAAGAATAATATCCAAAACCAACATTTTATTTCTTTAAATTGCATTGAAATGGATAGGAAAATTAATTTCTTACAAAGTTATGCAATACAGTAAAAGGCTATAAAATGTAATGCTATGAACTATGTACTACAACACTGGGCATTGTTTCCTCATTTATCTTAACCACATCTCTGGAAGCCAGGGACAAGAACACTCTGATGCTTTGCTGCAACATGACCCACAGGGGAGTTTTTAACTGGAAGTACCAGAAAAACTTTACTATAACATCATGTCCCTGATAACCCAGCCCTGTGGTATGGCTTTCAAAGGCAGTAAGATGATTTCCACGGATCTCAATTTCCAAGGACGAAAAGAAACTCAGAAAACAAGATTCAAGATACAGAAAGCAAAGCCCTGGCAAAGGCAGCCCCAGACTGCCAGTCTTGTGTTCTCACCTCTAGAATGGCTGGGCTCCCAGAGGTGTCAGATGTACTCAGCTCAATGGAGGACAAGGCCCTGTGCAGGGGTGTGAAGAGGAGGAAATGCCAATGGAAACCACCAAATGCTGGGGAGGGTGGGGACGGGGGAGTTGACCTGGATCTCCTGGGAGGTTCCTGTCAATCCTGAGCTTCTATTGAATATTATTTTTGGTGATCTCTGGGCTGGAAGCCACAGTTGGTCCCTTCTGGGTGCTTTCATGAATTGCTCTTTTCCTTCTGGAGTCAGCATATCCTTCTTAGGAGGTGTGCACATATGTACGTGCACACACGCACACACCCCCCTCATAAAAGAAGAGAATGCCAGGCCGTGGATTAGACGTTCAGCTGCTAGAGCAGATGATCTTTCAATGTCCCTTCCAGGTCTGTAATTCTGTGAGCAAATGAGATGCTAATTCAACCTGAAATGCTCACTAAATGAAAGTCTGCAATTTGAATTTATGCTCTTGAAGCCTCTATTTAGTAACTGTATAAAAGAAATAACAACATGTATTGAGTGCTGGCTACATGCCAGATACTGTCCTCAGAGTTTGATATAATTTATCTACCTCCCATGAGAACCCTTTGAAGGAGAATCTACCATCATCCTCATATTAGAAACAGGGGAACTGGGCCTCAGACCTGTTAAGTAACTCACCAAGTATTACGCAACTAGTAAGTGGCAGAAGTAGGATTCCAACCCAGACACTCTAACTCCTGAGTTCTTGTTCTTTACCTCTATATTATACTCTCTCATATCTTTGATGTACCTGTCTTTATATGTAAAGTAGTATAATGTAGTGGCTAAGAATGTGAGACCTGAAGCCAGACTCGGGGCTGACTTCATACATAAAAATGCTAATTGCTTAGTGCTTGGAACAGTGCCTGGCACATAGTGAATACTCAAAAAACAGTAATTCTGATGATTATTATTTATTACATTACTATTATATTTAGGTAACAGTAGGCTGGTAAGTCTTTTATTCATCTGTTATGTTATTTTTATATATTTAAATAACAGCTTTCTTGAGATATTATTCATATACAATAAAATTCACCCATTTAAAGCATATAGTAGTTTTAGTATATTCACAGAGCTGCAGAACCATCATCACTAGCTAATTCCAGGACATTTTCATCACCATCCCACCAAAACCCCGTACCCATTAGCAGTTACTTCCTATTCCATCCTCCTCCCAGACCCTGGCAACTACTAATCTGCTTTCTGTCTTTATAGATTTGCCTGCTCTGGATATTTTGTATAAATGGAAGCATACCGTATGTGATCTTTTGTGTCTGGCTTCTTTAATTTAACATGTTTTCAAGATTCATAGATATTATAACAAATATCAGAACTTCATTCTTTTTTTTTTAAAGTTGAGGTGAAATTCACATAACATAAAATGAATCACTTTAAAGTTAATAATTCAGTAGCATTTAGTACGTTCACAATAGTATACAACTATCACCTCTATCTAGTTCTGAAACTTCATTCCTTTTCATTGTAGAATAATATTCAATTGTATGGACATACCACATTTTATTTATCCATTCATCAGTTGGTGAACATTTCGGTTGTTTCTACTTTTTGGATATTATGAAGAATGCTGCTATAAGCATTAGTATACTGGTTCTTGTATGGACACACATTTTCAATTCTCTTGGATATATACCTAGGAATGGAATTGGTGGATCTTGTGGTAAACCCATGTCTTGCTATATTATTATTATTATTATCTATCTATTTATTTATTTTTGAGACAGAGTCTCACTCTGTCTCCCGGGCTAGAGTGCCATGGTGTCAGCCTAGCTCACAGCAACCTCAAACTCCTGGGCTCAAGAGATCCTTCTGCCTCAGCCTCCCGAGTAGCTGGGACTACAGGCATGCGCCACCATGCCCGGCTAATTTTTTCTATATATTTTTAGTTGGCCAATTAA
>CAUYRT010094232.1:0-10793 GCA_963574885.1 Lepilemur ruficaudatus | reverse complement strand
CAACTATAACTCCCCAAATGCTTCCTGGTTGGTCAGTCCCTTTTTCACCTAATCTGCATTATGACTAGGTGTTCCCCTTTTCTCTTGTCTATAAAAACTGTTACCCTATGTTCAATAAACGAGACTTGATCAGACTCCTGTTTTGTCTCCATCTCTCATGTCTCTTGTCCCATCCAACTCCCACTCCCTCCTCCAGGTTCCATGACTGATGTTCCTGCGGGTCGGGACAGAGGTGATAATCTCTCACCTGGATTTTTTTTCTTGTGAAGATATTTTTGTGTGTAAATAGTTGTTTAATTGATGTTACCTTATCCAATAATTAAAACGATTTGATGAATAAGAAATTGACTACTGATGAAAGAGCCTATTCTACCATTTCCTGATGTATGGGAATAGAAGAACTTTCAAATCTATAGGCTCTACTCAAAGCTGGATAATTCCATGATCTAAGATATTTCATCTAGTCTCATTAGCTCATCACAATGCTTTACTCCAGTAAATGAGATCATTATATTATCAAACATTTATTGAGCAATTAAATCTATGTAGGGCACCTTGTTTTTTGCCTGCATTGCTTTATTAAATAATCAAACTAATTGTATGATTAAGAAATATAGCCAATCCCATTTTATACATGTAAAATGGAGTTCAAGTCCATATAGATAATAAACAGTAGAACTAGAATTGACTGAGGTTTATGTAGCTTCAAAGTCAGATGTTTAACCACTTCATGATAATTTTATTCCCCAGGTATACCTGGCAAAGTAGAGATAAAAATAAAATAAGAGGATAAATGCTCATTCTGAAAAATAGCAATAGTTACCATTGGTTGCATACCTATGTTCATGCTCTATATTAGACATTTTATATAGCTTATCATGCTTAATCCTTAAAATAGACCTTGAATTTGGTATTACTTTCACCCTTTAATGAGTAGACTGAGGTTTGGAAAGAAATGACAGTCCACAATCACCCAACTAATGTGTCCCAGTGTAAAAATTTCAGCGAAAGTGTTTTTTGATTATATATATCTTTTATATTCCATTGTCTCACATTAACTACTTAACTGTAATTACAACAGTTATAGTTAACACAAACGAAGTTTAACTAAAACATTTGTATTGGGACTATATTTTGAATATAGAATATGGAAGCCCATACATATATATTTAAAATATTGCCCCAATATCTCAAAGAGACCACTTAATTTCTTTAGGCCTCAAATTTTCTCAACTATAAAATGGAAATAATAATATCTCCATAATTTTAATAATTAAATGTCATATCACACTTGAGAAGATTTGTAAATCATGCACATGAAAGGCCTGTTGTCATAATCTTCATTGTTAGGATATCACATCAGCTAGCGGGCTTATTAGCAAAGCTTTCTTCATTGGAAAAGTAATTATTATAGGTAACAAGTATTTTCTGGAGGTTAACAACATTGGCTAGGACAGAGGGTCAGTGTATTTAAGATTGATATTGTCCCCAGTTTTATCTAGTTATAAAATGCAACTCTAAGCTGAACTTGTTGCAAAGGTAAAATATTTTAAAAATATGAAATTTTAAGATTGAGTTCAATTGTCTGCTTGAGAACTTGTGAATTGTGTGTCTTCTGAAAATGCTTCATTTCAGGAAGGCTCAGAATCCTCATTTGACAAATGATATAGAAGTACAAACTCTCAATTCTATTATTAAAGATTCAAGAAGGGATGAGTATCAATGTGCCCTATAGATTACTATACAAATGAAAGGTGCCTGGCACATTTGCTCTAATCCTTTCTTTAGGTGTGCATAAAGAGCTCTACTTTTTCTTAGACTTCTTGTAAGTTATGCATTTTTGCCTTTCTTGATGAATTATGGTTTCATGTTCTGTCTCAGTGTCCTTCATTCTTGTATGTCCAAAGATACCTATTGGGTCATTTTATCATAACTTATATCTGGGAGGTTATTCACATCCAGGTATTTGGATAAAACAATTTCCCCTAGTCTGACAAGATTTTGTTTGGTAGAGCAGGTAGAATTGTCATGGCAGCTATGTGCCACAGCTGACTTGTCTTGTTGTTTAGGGACATGTCTTGGGTCTTTCCTTGTTCTCTTAAACATGCTTTGATCCTCCTGAACCCCATTTGTGTTTTCATTGATCCCATAATCCCCCAGTCCATAGCACTCACCACACTTGGTTCCAATAATCTGGATTACTTGTCTAACTTCTCTATTGCAATATATACCACAGTATATGCGACACACACACACACACACACACACACACACACACACCCACACATATCCTTGTTCACTACGGTGTCCCTAGATCCTTAGATCCCAAAAAATTAATACTTACCCAGATTTCAATGAAGAAATTGTGAACAAATTATTTATTTTATTAATAAAATAAATTGTTCATATATATCTCCCCCAGAAGAGTTTAACCTTCATAGACAGTACCCAGTATAGTCAGGTTTAGTAGAAATAACACCATTACTTTGACATGAGAAATCTCAGACGCACCAAGGTTAAATGTTTTTTCCCAAGATCACCATCACACAATTCCTAAAAAGGAAGGCTATGATCAGAACCCAGGGCTTCTGTTCTGAATCCAAAGCTCTGCCTCCTGTTGCAGCCACAAAAGATAGGTGTGTGTATTATAGCCACCTTGATATTTAGCCTCCCTTCTAATTTGGGCTCATATTTTCTGTACTGTACCTCACAATTTACATTGTATTCACTGCTGATAGATATTTCCAAATGTATGCTGTAAATTTAAATTAATAAGATACCTTGCTGAGTGGAAAATCTTGATTATTATTTCCTGAAAGCAGATCAGCACAACCATTACATGCACATAAAAATAACCTTAGGGTTGTTAATATGAATAATATGTTTTATCACCATTATAGCAAAATTTAGATGTTTAGCCTTTTTCCACACAACAGGCTGTTCATTTCACTACAGGAGGGCTGTTAATAAAAATTATTAATGAAGTAAATAGATTTTTCATATATATATATATATATATACACTGTTTATCCCTCTTTCTGAAATTATGTCTCTTGTGAAAACTCAGCCTTTCTCTTTGCCATAAATTAAAGGCCACTCTTTTGTTCATAACAAAAGACAAACCAGTACATTCAAAAAGAGATGATCTTAAATATTGATGTTATCTAAGCTTTTTTTGGACAAAAGTCTTTTGTAAACTTACTAGCAAGTAAAATTAAATCACTATGAGGTCTCTCTTCTTTTAAACAGTTTTTAGCTGGTAAACATGTCCAGAAATATATATGACCTGGGTTCATCCAAAGAAATAAAGCAGCAAAAATAGAGGAAGAAAAATAAGTCTGCCTTTTTAATTTAAAATTCAAACAAAACAGCAGGCTCAATGTGAATTGACATTCTCGTCCACAATGCAAATTCTTTGTTCAATGTGAGGCAGAATTCTTTTTTTTTTTTTTTAATTTCAAGATATTAAGGGGGTACAAATGCTTTTGTTACATGAATAACCTTGTATAATGCTCAAGTCAGGGCTTTTAGTGTGCCCATCACCAGAGCAGTGTTCATCAGACACTATAGGTACGTTTTCACCCCTCACCCCCCTTCCACCCTTCCCCTGCTTAGTTATCATTGTTCTTTACATCTCTTTGTGCCTGTGTGTGCCCATGATTTAGCTCCCAATTATTAGTAAGTACAAGTGGTGCTGAATTCTTTTTTGCCAGTGATACCCTTCAGTTTGGTTTCTCCATAGTCATTGATGCCTGAATCCTTTGCTCTAAGACTCCTTGCTTCCTATCAATAGACAGTTGATCTGGGGAAGGGCAAATAGTCCTAGGCAGAATGAGATGTCTCTGTTCTCAGGCCACTCAAGGACACCTTTATTGAGCACTGTTGACAGCCAGCATTCAAGGTGGCTCCAATGATTCTTCCCTCCCAGCAACCCCCTCCCCCACTGGAGAGGGCAGAACAAGGTAACTAGTAAGATATTTTGGAAATGATGGGGTATGGCTTCTGAGGCTGGGACATAAAAAACATTGCAGTTTATTTCTTGCTTTCTTGGTTCGTTCTCTCTGTGGAAATCCAGTCACCGTGTCATGGGAACACATAAATAGCACAGTGGCTAATATGTGAAGAACTGAGGTCTCCCGCCAACAGCCATAGGAATAGAGCTATTAATTAATTATTATTATATCTTAGGCTTCCAGTCAAGCCTTCAGACAGCTGAAGACCTGACCAACATCTCGACTGCAGTTGCATGAGAGTCCCTGAGCCAGAAGTACTCAGCTAACCTCTCCTTGGATTCCCGAACCCCCAAGACTATGATCATTTATAACACAGCATTAGATAATGGATTAAAGCAGTAATAAAACCATTTTCATAACACTTTTCCTTACTAAACATATGTTTAGCCTGTTCCCTTTTTAAAAGGCATGTCACTACTATGATTATCCATTCTTGGTAAGTCAGGAGACAGGCCAGAGAGGTTTACTGAGTAACCTGATGCTGCATGGCTTATAAATGGTTGAGCAAGTATTCAAACCCAAGTCTAGAAAAATCCAAAATTAATTATATTTTCCATTAGACCATGTGCAGAGTTTCAGTGCTTAGAGTTCAGCTTAAACAGCTAACACATAGCTGAACATTATTCTCATCATACTCGTCATTCCAGGTCCAATTCCTGTATTTTTCCTAGTAATTTGCTGCGTGAGAGCGGGGAGCGGGAGGATCAGGCATCAGAGCTGTTTTCTGACTGTAATGGAAACTCCAATGCATTATCCCCTCCATCTTCCTCTTCAGTTTCCGTCTAGCATCCAGGCACTCATTCCCCCAGATGCCAGGAGGCCACAGCCAAAGACTGGTTGATGTGAGGGAAGAAAAAGGGGTGTGACTAGCCCGACTCCCTTCCTCCATTGGAGACTATGCTGAAGGTCGGAGGCAATTTCCGCATCCTCCTCAGTTTACGCTAAGGAAGACTTTGGTTGCAATGTCATAGCCGTTCAACTTTTTGTTCTGCCAAATCCCATTGCCTTCCCTTCTTCAGTGCTGATGTTTTCCACAACACTCCTCAACAAGTTCCCTGCATAGAAATTTTTATTTCAGAGTCTATTTCCCAGGTATTTTTCACTATTTGTCTTACTTCTCAACCAATTACCTTGTTTTTGAAATGACTGGACTGGCCTAGATGATTTTACGACTGATTCTCACAGTGTGGTCCCAGAAGAAAGAACATTAGTGTCACCTGGGAACTTGACAAAAATAAATATTTTCCTACTCCATGCCAGGCCTCTTGGACCAGAATCTTAGGGGTTCAAGCCCCAGAATGTGTTTAAAAATACATCCAGATGATTTTGACACACCATAAAGTTTGAGACCATTGGTCTAAGATTTATTCCAGGTCTTAAACATCTTAGCTTTGGATTGCTGTTATATAAATGTCCTTTTGCTGGTTGGTTCTGACTCTTCATTGAATTGGATCACATGTAATTTGAGTTCCAAACAATGTGAAATCAGATTATAATTCAGTAATTGTTAAATGTAGGTGTTGGACATTATACTCTAAACTTTTCAGAAAGAAGAGGTTTATTCTAGGCAAACTGCTGGGTAGAGAGGTGTATTAACTTTAGAGTCAGGAGAGATACATTCTGATCTAAACTTTACCATTATCATTGTATGTAATGTTTCAAAAGTCACTTCACCTTTCTGAGCTGCATTGTTCTCATGTGTATAATTAGTTTATATTTGCATGCACTGCCAGCTTTACAGAGTTGGAGTAAAGACCAAATGATGTCATTTAGAAAATAACAGGAGCTTGTGATTACATGTCTTTCTTAGGGGAATGGAAACTTGTATTCCACATAAATCAAAAATATTCCATGCATATATGACTATAAACATTACTACTTAATATGAAGCAGATTCACTATGAGCCGGTTACCTATTCATCTGAGTTTGGTGGAACAGAACACAGTCACACACAAGTTATAGGAGGCTGGTTTATCAACTATAGATAGACAGCTAAGGAGTAAAGAAGCCTAGGATCCACTGTGAACTGGATTCTTAAGGATCAAGAAAGCTTCTCAGGGCAGATGGAGTATTGACTGCATGTGGCTCACTTGAACCACAGCTGAGAGACTGTAAAAAGCAGAACACCGTGTGTTATATATACCTCAGGGACAATGTGACTCACTGGGTGAAGCTTTGAAGGACATCATGCTTCTAAACATTACATTCCCAGTGTCAGGAGGGCAGGAACAGGGCCCCAGCTGTTTCAGGCAGTTCCTCCTGACCTCAGATTATTGTATTCCCAGCACATTCTACAATTATTCTTAAGAACTATAGACTAGGAAGGGGGAGAGAATTGGGTCAGTCTAAAGTCACCCAGAAAACTATCCTGTACTTGCATGCATTGATTACTATTTATGGTCTAGGCATATAGCAAGAGTACATAGCATATGTGCTTTTTTAAATTTCTTATAAGGAAGGTACATGTTACAGAGGAAGAAATTGGTCATAAAGCTCTTACATGACAGATCTGTTTCAACACAGACGATCTGTTTGTGGCATAGTTGAGTCACTATCCTTTAGTGCCTCTCTCTTTTTAAAACTAAGGAATTTAAGAATTTATTGATAATAAATAATAGTATTAATAGTTAAACACTTTAGAACATTGTTATATATGTACATATACACACATACATGTGCATATGAATATGTGTGTATATATGTGTGTGCCTGTGTGTGTATTTGCATGTGTGTATGTATGTTGTGTATATGTGTGTGTGTGCACGCATGTGTATGCAAATGCATGGGCATATGGGTGTCTAAATTTTACGGCAACCTTAGGAGAGATAATTATTAATATTAACCTAAATTTATGGCTAAAAAACCAGAGTAAAAAAGATTAAATAACTTATCCAAGGTCACATAGCCTTGAAAGAATAAGAGCAGGGATTAAACCTCAGGAGGCTTGTTCTAAAGACTCTGAGCATCACCGCAAATTGTGACTGTAAACATTGTACTGTAAATGTTTTGTAGTTTTCCCTCAATAAAATTTTAGGAAAAAAAAAAGACTCTGAGTATCACCACTGTGCAATACTGCCTTTCAAAATAAAATAACACATTGCTGACATTTTCCCAGATAAAAATACAGACTTGGTCACCTTACTGTCAACCACTTAGGTGTGGCATAAACTGTACACTTGATCCTGATGCAGCAGGTTGAACCATGAAGAGTACAATTGGCCTTCAGGGTTTGTCAAAGACCAAGAAGGTGAGTCAGTGGCCAACATGGCCAGCAGATTTAGGAACGGAAATTTACATTGAAAGTACGGTAATGACAGAGATTCCACAATTCTTAAGTCTTAGAGCATATTCCAGTTGGTCTGAAGTCCACATACTAAATGTGAAGATGGGTGTGGTAGACATTATCATCTTTTCATCTTTCCTTCTTGGACGACCACATCTTTTCAAAGGCCTCTTCATATTTTGATGTCTTTTCACATTATTAGGAAGAAACCATTGCCAAACAAACTAACAATAAGACCACTATGTTCCTTAGACTTCTTTGCTGTGAGGGTGTCTGAATGTACCTAGCTTTAGCCAAACAGAACTTATGCAGATAGGCTGATGAGAAAGAGAGTAATGTGAAGCATTGTTTATGAAAAAAAGAGTGTTCTTCTCAACAGTGTCAGATGAGTAGCTGTGAGGAGAGTTGGTTATATCCTGCCCCGAATGTGATCAGTGGCAAGTGGCAGGTGGTGATGACAGTGGTGTTTGTGCCACCCCAGTCTTCCAGCATAATGACCTTGTTACCAACTGTGTTATTCCTGGCTTCACTCTCCTGACTGGGTAGCATCTAACACTGTTTCTTTGTCCCCCCTGGAGGCTCTGTGAACTACCTTGTGCCTTTAATAAACCCTCCTTTCTTAAACTGGCTGGAGCTAGGTGCCATTCATCTATTGCTATGTAATAAACCACCACAAAATTTAGTGGCTTAAAACCATCACCATTTTTCTATTTATCACAGTTCTATGTCTCAGCAATTCAGGCTTGGTTCAGAATGAAAATCCTTCAGCTAGACTTTCCTGGGCTCACTCTTGTGGCCACTGTTATCTGGGAGTTTGACTCCAAACGGATGATACAGGACAGCCTCGCACAGATACCTGACAGTTGTCTGGGGATCTTAACTACAGTACCCAAGCTTCCAAGACTCTGACGGCCAGATCTCAGAAGTCGCTTACCACTGCTTTCCCCACCTTTATTGGAAGCAGATAGTAGAATATAAAGTCAAATCTTAAGGACTTTATAATCTGAGAAGGGAAAACACGTTCTTAGAAGTAATTATAAAACAGTGAGACAATACGATCGCGGTTAAACACTGGGGATGATGACATCATGAGAAATACATAAGAAGATACAGAAGGGCAAGGATGCCTGACCCAGAATGGTGTGTGTAATTAGGAACACCCTGGCTTGCTGGAATGCACATGGTGATATGGCTCTATCATCAAAGCAGGAGATGTGTCTAGAGAGAAAAACAGAAGTGAGTTCACAAGTGTCCTTCTGTGTCAGGCAAAGGAATTGTACTATGTGGGTGAACAGCCAAAAGTTTTAATCAGTGGTAAACCTTGGTGACATTTCTGTTTTAGGAAGATCACTCTGGCAACCGTGAGGAAGATAGATCTGAAAGAAGCAAGACCTTGCCTACCCTGCAGGCATCCCAGGGGCATCTCAGAGCCTCTGATGCTGTGTGTTTCTGATTTCCTTTACATCACATTTTCACCCTGAAACACTGTCCACCTGAATATCATTAAGCTGCGCTCATGTACAATTTAAACTCCCAGTTGGAAATGTCTACATATTTTAAAGGTGGACTATTTGATTTGCCTTTTTCTAGTCCTAAATAAAATTTTTTAAAAGGGTTACTAACTTATCCCTTCTGTACTCCCTCTATACAAACCAATCTCAATCTTTTAGACTATTTTTTTAGACTATTAGGTCAAGTTAGTTTCTGCTCGAATGCTAATTTTGGACTCAAACTTGAATCTAAAATTCTCGACGACATAGAAAAAAAATCCTGCTCAGGTCTAAATTTGCTATCCACAGCCCCATGTATTTTATCAGTATTACCATTGTATTCCATTCCTTTATAGAAGTTATCATTATTGATAATTGCATTTTATCAGAATATTTATTTATGATCTGTTCTCACCACCAGATTGGTAACCCCATGAGAATAAACCAAGTCTTTTTTTTTCTTTCATTTGTTGTACTCACATTTTTCAGCACTGTGCATGACACATAAAAATCAATGGCCACATAAACATGGTGAAAAGATGAAATCTCATGTTATTCGAGTTTTGTCAGCCCCAGACAGCTACCACCTGAATCTGTGTTATAAAAGCTAATCCTGAAGATGAACTATGATGTGGTGGGTGGTAAGAACAAGGTCTTTAGAGTTAGATAGACTAGGATTCAAAACTAGAAATTGCACAGATGGTTGTATAACTTCAGATAATATGTTTTAATTTCCTAAGGCTGTCATAACAAATTATATCAAACAGGGTGGCTTAAAACAACAGATATTTATTCCTTCTTGTTCTGGAGGTCAGAAGTCCAAAATCAAGAGCCAGCAAGGCCATACTCCCTATAGGGCCTGTGAGGGGTAAATCCTCCTTGACCCTTCCAGCTTTGGGCTGTGTCTGGCATCCTTTGGCTGTGGTAGCGCACTCTCCAAACTCTGCCTGTTTCCACGTGGCCTTCATCTCTGTGTCCCTGTGTCTTCTCCTTTTCTGTCTCTTTCAAAGATATTCTCACTGGACTGAAGGCCCAAACAGTATGACTTCATTTCCATCCTTATTTTAATTGCATTTACAAAGATACTATTTCCATATAAGGTCACATTTACAAGTACCAGGGGTTGGGATTTGGGCATATCTTTTTTGAGGACACAATTAAATCCATTATTGTATTAGTTCATACTAACTAGTTTGCACCCAGTATTATGGAACAACAAAATACCATAGACAGGGTAGCTTAAAAACATAAATTAATTTTTTCACAATTCTGGAAGCTAGATGTCCCCCAGAGAAAGTGGCCCCAATCTCTTGAACCCAAGGGGAAACAGTCCTGCTTTTGAGGTCATCCTTCCTTTTCTTGAAAGATAACATATGTTTAAAGCTAGATTGTTCTATTAGCCTGTCCTGTGGAATGACACGAATCTGACAGTCTTCCTTTACTTTGCCCCATATCCACCCCCTTCACAGCAAGCTGGCATCATGTTTGCTGCTGCAACTCCATCTCTATTCCTGGCTTTTGAAGCGATTCCTGATTAGATCTGTGAGTCACACCCATGATCATCTTATCAAACAATTTTCCAAATGTGCTTTGGATATCCTTTCCAGAACATGATTTCTCACCTTTTACACAAGAGGGATAGGCTAAGAGTTTTCCAAATGTCTAAGTTCTGGTTCCTTTTTGCTTAACACAGCTTTCAATTTATCTTTCTTTTCTCACATTTTACTACAGGCAGCAAGGCTGGATCTTTCATTTATAATTTCTACTTTTCACAAAACACTAGAACATAATAAGCCAGTTTTTTGTTTGTTTTTGCCATTATTCATATTCCTACCAACAATCACTTCAAAGCAGCATAAGCTTTTTCTAACATGCACCTCCAAATTCTTCCAGCCTTTACATATTACCCAGTTCCAAAGACACTTATGCATGCTTTGGTACAGCAGCACCCCACTTCTCAGTACTGAAATCTGATCTGTTTTAATTTGCTGTGCTGTATGGCAAAA
>CAUYRT010094231.1:0-18554 GCA_963574885.1 Lepilemur ruficaudatus | reverse complement strand
ATGCCCAGTAATGGGATTGCTGGATCGAATGGTAGATCTACTTGTATGCTTTAAGGTATCTCCACATTGCTTTCCACAGAGGTTGCACTAGTTTGCAGTCCCACCAGCAGTGTAGGAGTGTTCCTATCTCTCTGCATCCACGCCAACATTTATTGTTTTGTGACTTTTTGATAAAGACCATTCTCACTGGAGATAAGTGATATCTCACTGTGGTTTTGATTTGCATTTCCCTGATGATTAGAGATGTTGAGCATTTTTTCATATGTTTGTTGGCCATTATTCTGTCTTCTTTTGAAAAGTTTCTGTTCGTGTCCTTTGCCCACTTTTTGATAGGGTTGTTTGACTTTTTCTTGCTGGTTTTCCTGAGTTCTAAATAGATTCCAGTTATCAGTCCTTTATCAGATGTGTAGCAGCAGCATGAAGGTCTTTGGGGAGCTATGGAGAGCCATTTTTCCTTGGAAGGAAAGGAACAGGAGCCAGAGTGGAATACACTGAGGAGTGAATGGGAGAGTAGAAATGGAGAAAAAACGTATTGATAATTTTTCAAGAACTTTGCTTATCGAAAGGAGAAGGGTAGTAGGGAGGCAAATAGATGTGGGAGTGGGATCCAGTGAGGATTTTCTTTTAAAACAGGGTATACATGAGTATGTTTGAAAGACGGTGGAGTGGGAAAGACCTTCCTAAGCAAAACATAAAACTCTGAATGAGAACTAAGAAATTTAATTACATAAAACTATATTTTTGCATAAAAGCAGGTGATGCGTTGGAAAAGAACATTTGTAATGCACATAACAGATGTAACACATTACTTGGACTATCACAAATGGAGGTGCAAAAAAAATACATTTGTAACTGCACTCTACTTGCTTCCCAGCTCATTCCCATTTGAAGCAGAGGACAGCCACATTGACAAACAAAAAAATTAAAATATCCCTTCAGTGTAATTTAGCTGCTTTTAATGTATTCATCCTTAAAAATCCAGATCCTATGTGCCGTCTTCAAGGACTCCATCTATGGATTCTCTCTGTTGTCCTTGATCTTTGCACGTACTTCTGTTGGGCAACACAGCATGGCTGTAATCACATGCTGCATGTCTGTGTCTCCAACCTGACCTTGAGTTTTTTCAGGTAGGGACATTCTCGGTGTCCAGTATATGCCCACTACCCATGTATATGTGTTGACCCTTGTTGATTAATAGTCACATAAGTCCCCTGTGTGTGTCAGTGTTTTGGGGTGTTAGGGAGGACTATTTCTGCATTTGTCACATTCCTGGAAGGAACATTTTCAGCCTCCAGCAACCTCTCCGGTGCCCCTTCTCAGCTCCACTTTCTCCAAATATAACTATGCTCTGATTTCTAGCTCCTTAGATTAGTTTTGCCTTTTTTTGAACTTCATATAAAATGAATCATACAGCTTGTATTCTTTTGTGTATGACTTAGTATGTTCAATACTATGTGAGATTCAAACACATTGATGTGTGTATCAGTAGTTCATTTTCCTTGTTGTGTAGTATTTTATTATATGAATGGTCATTGTGGTTTTAATCATAAATTATTTTTTGCTTCTTAGAGAAAAGGCCTTTCCTAAATCTAGAATATTATTTAGCCAAGGCTATGTTTGGTATTGTAATTTTTTTCCCTGAGTGTCTAAAATATAAGGAAAACAAGAGTCCACGTTCCTCTTTCTCTTAGAAAACACGATTTAAAACAGTACACACACATGAATGAACTCTTACTCCAGTTCTTTTCCGTAGAGTTGGGCTTTCGCTCTGTGGGACCATCCCGAATGTTCATTTGAACTATGGGAGTAGCAGGTAGTGGCTCCCTGAGCAGAGAGCTCCCCTGCCTGACTGTGCATTTCTGTCCCTACCCCTGTCTCCCCGCATGGGCGATTTCCAGTAAGATGAGTCAGAAGGCGCGGAAGGAGGGTCCCAGACTCTCCAAGAACCAGAGGCTCTCCGAGCACTTCAGCATACACTGCTGCCCGCCGTTCACTTTCCTCAACTCCAAGCGGGAGATTGTGGATCGGAAATACAGCATCTGTAAGAGCGGCTGCTTCTACCAGAAGGAGGAGGAGGACTGGATCTGCTGCGCCTGCCAGAAGACTAGGTGAGTGGTCGCACCGCTCCGCTCTGTGGGGCTGGGGCTGGGGCTGGGGCTCTGCAAGCCACTCTTCCCCCGGCCCCTGACAGTCGGCTCCGGGTTAGGCTCTGACACTGGAAGACACTCCAGGGAGACTGGAAGGTGGGAGGGGGCGCAGGGCCTTCCTCCCTGTTTCCAGCTCCTGCCAGCGTCCCTTAAGCGGCAGAGGAGAGCCACGGCTCCAGCCTCCAGCTTCTTTTGGCCCTCTCAGAACCAGCCGCCGTGCAACGTCCCCTCCGAAGCCCAAGCAACCGCCAGCTGCGCCCCCCGCGGTGGTCAGAGCACCAGCCAAGCCACGGTCCCCTCCGAGGTTCGAGCGTCAGCCACGCCCCCGCCCAGAGGTCCGATCACCACCAGCCAAGCAGCGCCCCCCTCAGAAGGCCAAGAGACAGCCGCGCAGCAGCCCCGTCAGAGGGCCAGGCGCCAGCCGTGGGGGGTCCCCCGTCAAAGCTTCTAGGTTCTGGTAACACCATCTCTTCCCTCTTGTTCCCCCAGCCCTAAGGTTAGTAGCTGCTTCCTGTGTTTACTAACATCGGGCTCTCTCAGTGGCCCTGTTTCAGTCTTACCAAACCTGTGTGATCAACTCCTTGCATTAAATCCCCTCTGATTGAAATACCTAGTGTGGCTTCTGTTTTCCTCCTAAATGCTATTGGTGCCTACTTCAGATGGCTGTGTCCTTTGCTTCCTTTGCCCAATAGGATGGGAAGTCATTAATTTATCAATTCAGATTATTGACCACAGTGACAGATTGAATCAATGACTACCTTGGCTCCTGTGCCTCAGAGAGAGGAGGAATGGTGACTCTAACAGAATATCTGTATGTGTAAAAGGAGATGGTCATCCTTTGTATCCTTCCATCCTCCCAACACATTTCCTCTGATGTTATCTTAGTGGCAATACCATTCATGCATTCATTCATTCACTCATTGAGTTATTCAACAGTTACTGCATACCTATAAAGTTCTATATACTGTGCTAGCGGAAGGGAATATGGCAGTGAACAAGCCGTGTTATTTGGGACTTACCAGATCCAAATAAGAGAGTAGTTGGTCATAGTGTGGGGTGTAAATGCTATAGTATTGTCATGATCAGTATGCACATTGGACCAGGAGAGCCTTGAGCAGAGAATTATTGGCTCTGTCACAGAAGTTTTGGGGTTTACAGAGATTAGGATGAGTAGATGGTATAAGAAAAGTGATCCATGTAGAGAGAAAAGGAGAGCCAGAGGGCACTTGTTCTCCTGCTCTATCTCAGGCAGGCCAGCTTTTTTTTTTTTTAAGATTTCATTTGTTAGAATGGTTTTGGGTTTACAGCAAAATTGAGGGGAAGGTGCAGAGATTTCCCCTCTATCTCCTACCCCAACATATGGGCTGCCACTTTTTAGTCCTTTTAATATTTGGAAATGAATTTGTTTTATAAGTTAGTCATGGATGCTGACTAAATTTGAGATTCTTTTATCTCCTCTGATACCCAGCACCTGCATGGCACATTTCTGTGTGTAGATGTCACATGATGTTTACTGATTTAGCAGGAAGAAGAATCAACTGGGGAGCATGTTAAAGATGCTCCAAGAGCATTTGATTTATTGGGTCACCAGTAACGCCTGGGGTTCTGCATTTTCAACAAGCACTTCCTCCCCCAAGGTACAGTTACATAGGTGGTACACAGACTGCACAATGAGCAACATTGACCTAAAACATCTGTCTATAAATAATTCAGATTATTTGTGTTTTGTAATAAAGAAATGTGGAAGCTGCCATATTTATGGTACCAAAAGTGAAAGCATTAAAAAGATGCAAGATAAGGTGAGTTTTATTTGTGAAGGAAGTAAAAGAAAGTTGTATGCCAGGTTACCTAATCATTAACTTAGTCCCTCTTCAGAAGTCTGGATAAAAGGGCCCTAAGACATGTAAGGATTGATACGTGGAAGTAGTTAGAAAATGTTCAGTGCAGAAGAAATTAATTATATAAGAGGCATGTCACCTATGGTGCCATGGAGGCATGTCACCTATGAAAGCCACCATCTACAGTGAGTTGAATGATGGCTCTTTGGGCAACTGGAGTTCCAACAGGACATGGAAAGGAGAGGGGAGACAGTGAGAGCGAACTCCGCCTCATCTACGATTTGTCTGGCTCTGCCTTGCTTGTTGTATTCACCTAATCAACAGAGATCCTAGTGCCGGCTTGTTCTGACTTCCTCAGTTAGCTCATCTCAGTGGGTATCAGAGAAGTGCCTCCCCAGGCTGTCATTGCCTCCAACCTTTATCCCTTACCTGGGAACAGAGGACCTGAAAGGCTCCATTCGTAATGTCCCATGACAAAGGCCTATTGGGTTCTTAATAACTCCCTTAGATAGGACTTCTCAAAACCCAGAGAATAATTTAATCTTAGAAACCAACTGGTATGATTCCCAACATCCTGCTTAAGCATGGTAGCATTCTCATATTTCATAGGAGGAAACCCTGGCATCTCCTTCTTACTTTATTCTGCCCTCTCAATTCTTTAAGATTTTAGAATTTCACAAGGTTGTCCCTGCCCTTGGGGTTAACAGGCATTTCCTGAGCTGAGCCTCTTGGTTCCTCAGTGCTCTGCTTTTGAGAGCTGGGGATCTGTGCTTCTTTGAAAACCACCAAGGTGGTTATTTGGGGGCCAATCAGTCAGCCATATTGGGCAATGCTGTCTGTGCCTTTGACTCATTCTTTCAGAGTATGCCTTATAAGGTATCAAATCGAGCCCTGCATAAAAGAAGCCTGGAAGACCAATTTATTTCTGCATGTATTTATCAAGCTTATTAATCAAGACCATGTACATAGGACAGCATCAAGTTCTAGGAATGAAGAGAAATGAAGTAGGCTTAGATGATACCTGTGAATGATCCATTTCTCGGTGATGCTGCTGTTCCCTCCAGGGACAGCCCTGGGATTGGCTGCCTCTGCCCTCAGCCCACATCCAGTGGTTCCACCTCCCTGATCCCTTGCCTTTAGCCACTCATTTATTCCCTTGTCTCACTTTAGCATATGACAAAATTAAAAGCCCAGGAAAGACAACTGCTTGTGTGAAGTGACTTCCTCTACAAGATTTGGTCTCTAGGAGTCAGAGAAAGCTCTAGTGTTCAGTCTCAAACTGAAGCAAGCCCTAGTTTGGTGGTTTGTTAATCACCCATGGTCCTGGGCTAGGCATGTCAGCACATTGCTTCTGAAATTTAGAACAAGCACCACCAGCTGAATAACTACATGCCAGTTACATTACTCATAGGTAAGAAGGAGCTCTACTTTCCTTTTGTAACTATAGAAGAAAAGATTCATATTTGTAAGTTGGTTTGAATTTGTTTGGAATTATCAAGACCTCCAAAGAACAGTGAAGTTATAAATGTTTTATAATTGCCCATTATAATTGCCAAGCTAGAATTCACTTCAGAAGAGCGCTGGCCCATGAGCAGTCAATATGAGAGGTCTGAGCGTGCACTGACATACCAGCCATCAGGGCCAGCTGCTAAGGTTCAGGCTCTTAGGAAGAGACAGCCCCCCTGCTCCTTTAGGCACACAGACTCAACATTTTTCTGGATGCTTCCTATGACTTGACTTGTCCTTCTTTCGTCTGTTCTGATGTGGAAGAGGTAGACTCTACATTTTCTCCTTCCAGAAAACTATAGAGCATTCTTCCTTTCTTTATGCAGGATTGAGTGAACTAGCCCTTCCATTCCCCTTTTCTGGACCCTCCCTTTATTTCCCTGAGTAAAAAACACTGACTTTGTAGTCATGTCTTAGAAAAGGTTTCTTTCTTACATGCTTGTGGAAAAATACCCATGCAGGGCCATATTATATTTAATTTCCCAGTGGTTATGCCTTGGCAATCTATTGTTGGTCTCTTCAGCCAAACAAAATCAGGAATTCAGGTACCATTTTCTAGCAGAGCCAGAGAAAGGGCCTGAGCTGTTTGCTGTCCATTCAGGCTTTTGCCCTGGTGGCCTTTCCAGTTGCATTATTGCTTTTATAAGTTTGAGTGACTGAACTGTTGAATCTTGATCTACCTAAGCCATAGAGTCCCATGTGGGAGCAGGCCTTTTTACATCATTGGTGGTCCTTATGGCACAGTGCCTTTGCAGAGCAGATGCTTGTGCAGAAGCCTGGGTTAGCCAGAAAGGCCTCCAGTTCTGGGACCTGTGTATTTTTTCCCAGTCTGCAGCCTCTGCCTGGTCATAGGTCCTTACCACATGGTTTACCACTTCTTCTCTAGTAGCCTTAACCTGGATGTTCCCTATCCTCCTGCAATACTCATTTTATAAATCCCTAGTTCTAGATCAAGCTCATCATCTGCCTTTACTTCTTTGATTTTCTGGCTGTTGAGCACAGTCATGCATAGCGCTGCTGAGCACAGCTGGGAAAAGCATTATAGGCTCGTGGGTTGGGGCCACCACAAATGGATGAACCCCAGTCCTCCCCAGACCAGCCTGCCTTCTCCAAACCCTCCTCCTTATCAGGATGTGTGTCTGTCTTTAAATCCTTGCCCTCAGCCTCAGAGGATCAGGCCAGCCTCTCCCCAACCACACACACTCCCCTATGGTCTTTCTCCCTCTGCTCCTGTCTCCTCCAGGGTCTTGCTGCACAATTTATCTACCTCCCTAATCACCTTGGCCTCTTTCTCTTTAGCCTGTCAACATGTTTAGCTCTCTTATAGTGACTGTGAGTTCACCTCTGGCCCTGTCGTATCTTTTTTCTTTCCTTCTCTGACAAATTTTAAAAAGAAAATCCCATTTGCTCTTCAATGTATTGTGCTCTGATTTCTTTCCATAGCACCCCACTGAAATTACCCCGAGCAGACTCCTCCAGAAGTAACGACACAAGGGCAAGTGGCTTATCTGGGAGGTGAAGGGAGCACTGGGAGAATAGGGAAAGTGAGACAAGTGAGGGAAACAGCTGATAAGAGAATACATTATCCAACCAGCTCTCGCCGTGGGCTCCTAGAGCCTAGGCCTGCTGGGGACCACCGGGAAGCAGTCTAGGACACGTGCATCAGTTATCTCATCTGAGGGTGAAGGAACTTGGGCATTTATACACCAGTTCTTGTCAACCAATGCTGCTCCGAGACTGGGGACATCAATTCCCTGACACTTCTAGCCTGCCAAGTAGATGGCAAATGGGCTGTGGCAGCCAGAAAGAGCCCTCAGGAAAAGAAAGGCAAGCACTGGCTCCTGGAGGTCGGGCTGTGTGCAGAAGTGCTTAGGGCAGGGGGCTGTATACAGGGCACCAGCAGTGTCTGCTCTGATGATTCCCTGTGGCCTCAAGAATGCTGAGCCCAGGCTTTCTACCAATGGTTCTATGTGTTGAATTTGTTGACAACTCATTCACTCAGTCTTTAAACTCTCTGTTCTCTTGATTTCTATGACTCTCCTCTTGCTACTTGTCTGCAAGAACTTTCCTTCTCAGTCTACTTTTTAGTGTTTCCTTTTCTGCCAGTAGCTTAACCTTGAGGCCCCCTAGGGTTCCACACTGAGCTCTCTGCTTGTGTGATATTTTTTGCCTTCTCTCATGGTTTCTAGCCATGACCTGCATGCTGATGACTTTCAAATCTTAATTCATCCCTGACATTAAACTCATATATGGGTCTGCTCCCTCAGCAGATCAACTTGATGGTGTGAAACTTAATCTGTCTACATTCGACTTCTTTCCATGGAAGATTGCTCTTCCTCTTGTTTGCTATCTCAGCAAATAACAGTACTGGCCCATCCAATCACTCAAGTTGGAAACCTAAGCACCACCCTAACTTCTAATCTTTCCCCTCACACGAATGTCTGCCAATTTGACTTTCTGATGGGAAGGAGTGCAGAACTGAGAAGAGGCTATGGACAATGGAGAGGGAATGGAGACAGTCGATAAAGTGAGTTTCTTCCACAGTGCATGTGGAGAGACTGACTTAGATAGGAGCAGAAAAGCTGTTTGGTTGTGCACAGTAGAGAGAGCTCTGTTAATATGTGTTAAGATGGAGGCAAGTCATGTCCCAAGAATGAGAGAGCTAGAGACTTGAGAAGGTTGGGGTAAATTTGGGATATTAGAGATCAGGCTGCTAGGCTGTACTGAGGGCTGGCTGAACTCAGCTCAATAGAGCTGCATGTGAATTGTTTTTTTTTTTTGAGACAGAGTCTCACTGTCTTGCCTGGGCTAGAGTGCATGGCATCAGCCTCGCTCACAGCAACCTCAGACTCCTGGGTTCAAGTGATTCTCCTGCTTCAGCCTTCATAGTAGCTGGGACTATAGGCACGCACCACCATGCCTGGCTAATTTTTTTCTATATTTGGTTATTTGGCTAATTTCTTTCTATTTATAGTAGAGGCAGGATCTCGTTCTTGCTCAGGCTGGTCTCAGACTCCTGAGCTCAAGCAATCCTCCCATCTTGGCCTCCCAGAGTGCTAGGATTACAGAGATGAGCCACCGCGCCCAGCCTGAATCATTTGTTTTTAAGGAGCTCATTTTCCAATGAGGGAAACAGATTGTCACCTCCAAAATTACCAGTGAAATTATCCAACTCCACATCCACATTCTGCTTCTCTTCCAGCTTGCTTTGCCAAATGCCTTTATTGCAGTTTATGTGTGCGCGCACACACACACACACACACACTGGCACACACATATCCCATGTGTATCAGGCTTATTGGGGTATAATTTATGTATGGCAAAAGGCAATCCTTTCAGCATACATTTCTATACACATAGTCATGTGACCATTGCCTCAAGTGAGATATAGAATATTTTCATTACCTCTCAAAATTCCCTCATATTTCTCCTTTGCAGTTAACTCCCCATCCCCTAGTAACCACTGATCTATTTTCTGTCCATATAGTTTTACCTTTTCCAGGATGTCATATAAATGGAATCATATAACAAGCAGCCTTTTGAGTCTGGCTTCTTTCATGCACTCAGTATAGTGCTTTTGAGATTGAATCATGTTGTGCATGAGTCAGTAGTTCTTTTCTTTTTATAGCTGGGTAGCATTTCATTATATGGATGCACCTACCATGTGTATACACCTGTCTCATGTATAAATGCCTGAGTTCTGAATTTGCTACTCACAAGGTAAAGGACATTTGTTTCCAGTTTTGGTGATTATAAATAAAGCTGCTATAAATATTCATGTGAACATTATTAGCTTTCCCTTCTCTCGAGTAAATAACTAGGACTGGTATTGTTGGGACATGTAATAGGTATGCATTCAAACTTATAAGAAACTGCTAAATAATTTTCCAAAATGGTTGTACCATTTTGTATTCTCACCAGAAATCTGGGCTTCTTGTCAGCACTTGTTATTGTCAGCTTTCAAAATTTTACCTGTTCTAATAGGTGTGTAGTGGTATCCTGTTTTAGTTATAATTTGGCATTTTCCTAATAACTTGTGAAATTAAGCATCTTTTAATGAGCTTATGGATCAACCACCAAAGACACATATTTGATGTGTCTGGTCAAATCTTTTGCATATGAAAATTGAGTTGTTTTTCTAATTATTGTGGTTTGAGAGCTTTAAAAATATTCTGGATATAAGACCTTTATCAAACATGTGTTTTGCAAATATTTTCTCCACATCTGTGACTTCCCTTTTTATTTTCATAGCAGTGTTTTGTGAAGAAACAAAGTTTTAAATTTTAATAAATTTTTAATTTAAGAAATCTTTTCTTAACCCAAGATCACAAAGATGTTTTCCTATATTTTCTTCCAAAAAATTAAAATTAGGTTTTACATTTATATTATTATCCATTTTGAGTTAATTTTTTGTAAATGTTGTGAGGTATGAATTGAGGTTCAATTTTTTTTTGTATATGGTTATCCAATTGTTCCAGTAGCATTTATTGAAAAGATTCTCCACTGAATTACCTTTGTAATTTTGTAAAGAGTCAGTTGATCATACATTTGTGGGTTTATTTTTGAACTTTCAATTTCTCCCATTTTTATGTATTTTTCATTTCACAAATGCCACATTTGATTACTATAGTTTAATAGTAAATATTGAAATCAGTGTGAATTCTCCAACATTGTTCTTCATTTCTGAAATTGTTTTGGCTATTCTAATTCCTTTACTTTCCCATATAAATTTTCAGTGTCAAGTTCTAAAATGCAGCCTGGTAGGATTTTGAAAGAAATTGTGTTGAGTTTATAGATCAATTTGGGGAAAACTGTAACAATACTGAGCCTTACAATCCATGAACATGGTATGTATTTCCATTTTTTAGGTCTTTTTTGTTTTGTAGTTTTTAGTGTACAGATCTTGAACATATTTTGTTTGCTTTATACCTAAGAATTTATGCTTTTTGGTGATATTAAAAATAGTACATTTTTCAATTTTAATTTTCAATTATTCATTGTTACTATAAAAATATAACTGATTTTTGTATATTGATTTTATATTCTGTGATTTTTTGAAACTCACCTATTCTAGGTTTTTTTTGTAGACCCTGGGGTTTCTTTCTACAGTGATAATCATATTGTCTTTGAGTAGAGACAGTTTTATGATATATTTTCTTTTCAATATGTATGCTTATTTTTCATATATGTTTTGAGCTGCTATTTTGTTTAAAACATTTACTTTTTAGAGGAATATTTTAATAAGATTAAGTCTTACCGAATTGACCTTCCAGATTATTAAAAGGGATTAGAACCCTAAGACCCAAACTTAATCAGATAAGGTGCTTGAGTTGGGTTGTCTGTGCTTTCCTCAAATCCTTATTTTTAGATATGGCTCAACTTTCCTCATGATTCATTGATTGATGTGCTCTATCATGAAAATAAAGAATGGGCATGAACATGTTTCAAATGTAAATAATTGGTCCTGATTATTATTATTAATAGAATTACTGTGCAGGTAATTGCCCCAAATCACCAGGTACTGATGTCACCTTAATGCTTATGACCAATCTAAGATCTGGAGATTGGATTTACATTATGGATTCAATTCCAATTCACATTTAAGGCCAACCCCTTATTGGAGGGAGTTATCACCTTGAAGAACAGTTATGGGATAGTTGTTCATATGTGAGCCAAAGACTAATGACATTTCCTTCCCCAACCCAACATGGCCTGAGATGTCTATTTCTTCTGTTCTGCTATGTGGGCAGTCTTTATAATTTTAACTTTTCAAAGTTGTGCTACAATAAGATGATTAGGACATTTTATATAGGGCTTGACTTTTGCATAATAGCAAACTAGCATTTTTCTATTTTGAGTTGGTCAGTGGGAATGATATGTAGGATATTTTATGGAGGCAGAGAGCGCCTTTCCTGTGATGATTCTCCTACAGAATCATTATTGCTGTCAGTGTTAAGATGCCTTTGGCTTAAGAACCTTTCAAACTTCTTGGTGAACAAATGGTCGCCTTTCCCTAGGCTCCCTTGATACTTGAATTGCTATATTTCAGACACCTTTGCTCATTGATTCACTTACCTGTCCATCTCCCTTGCTGGATGGAATGTGCATGATTCAGGATCAGGAAATCTTATACTCATATCCTGAGGGCCTGTCTCAGGGCATGGCTGATGTTATTGACTGAGTGAGGCCTAAAAACACACTTACCAGGCAGTCTGGCCCAGTGAGAAGGGCAAGGACTCTGGCATCATTCCAACAAGTGGAAAGTAAAATTGAAAAAAAAAAGGGGGGGAGGGCATTAATTGAAAAGGTTTGAGTCTGAGCTCTGTAGATGCCCTTTTTCTGAATTACTTGTTCTAGGTCACATTTTCCCCATCTGTAAAATAAAGATGCTACCTACTTCATTAGTTCTTAATATTATAGTACTAGGTAAGTCAATGTTACTAGAACTGTGACTCAGTGGATACATTGTGTCATTTAATCCTAACTACTAGCAGATCCTCTCCGACTCAGTTGCCTCCCCTGGTTGATTTGAAGTTTTGTGATTGTTGCTGCACAATTTGGCCACCCCCATTGCCATCGATGTGGCTACCATTGCCAGTAAAGTGCCAATTAGATAATTAGATGCTCATACTACCTGGGATGCCACAGCGGCTGATTTCAGTGACACCTGCACAAGGTGACATCTGGAATCTGTGGGCTTCTATGCTAGTCTCAGTATCTGGGCTTTATATGCAGCAGGATCTATGGGGAATTCTAAAACACACAGGCTGCCCTATGTCTGGGGATCATAGGGGCAATCCAGAAAGTGTACAGAGATTCCCTCCCCAAATTTCAAGGAATGCATTCCAAACCTCCAGGCTATAATTCACTCTGTAAGTTTCAGTAAAATATTTCTGCATTTGTTTATTTATTTATTTTGGTACCCTCAATCCAGTTTGAAGGGCATCAACATTGTTAGCTTAATATATAATTTGAGATTTAAAAAAATGCTATTGTTAATAACTGAATATGAATCTTATTTTTAATTTTAAAAATCTCCCCAATTATAAGAAAAGCTGTGATCTTCATAAGTTTGGTCTCTAGAATAAAGATTGTGCCATATTTCTAATGCACGCATCTTGTTTCTTATGTGTGTGTTTATTTTAAATTAAACATTTTGATGATACTTTGAAACTATTCAACATGTTCTCATTTGAAAAGCAATCACATAGAGTTCTGCTGTCTAAATAAATTGAAGTTGATCTCATTGACTATTTCACTTGGAAAAATTTGCAAACAATGCTTATCTGTGGCCACATATTTATAATGTCTTTATTGGATGTTGTTTATCTCCTTCTTGAATATGGTTTGTTACCCATCAAAATAGAAACATGTTGATATGGTCACAATTTTATAATTTGAGTGCATACATTCTATGTATATATGTATGTACATTCATATCTTTATGTATAGTAAAACTTTTCTCCCAGGAGTGGGGTGTACTTTGATTTTCTTTGTGTTTTTCTGTTTTAAAATTATCTACAATGATTAACCAGAAAAGAAATGATTATTATACATAAAATAGGTGAACTTTTAAAGAGTATCTTTCTTAGGCCTAGGCCAGGAAAAAATTATTATTGTATTAATTTGGGCCAGACTACCAGAATTGAGAAATTAAGGGGAAGGATTTTAAGACTGGATTTCCCAGAAGAAAAATAACCTCAAAGACAGTCTCCCGATTCACAATTACGTTAATTGAGCATGGAGAGAGAGTTTGTATCACTTACCAATGTCGCAAATTTTTCTTTTTCTCTTTGCAAATCAGATTGAAAAGGAGGCTCAAGCCAACCCCAAAGAAGAAGTGACCACGGAGGAATTTCAAGTGAATGGACGGCCTCAGCTCCTGGACTCCCTGCTTCACAACCCGTCTGCCCTCGGACAAGTTATCTGGCTTCAAATATGACGCAGGGCAAACACCTGCCGACGTGGCAACTGCTAAGGCCCATGGCCCCCGTGGCGTGGGGGCCTTGAGGCAGCCCACCTGGAGGTGAGCAGGGGCATCTCTATGTGTTATACTCCAGCTGGGGGGTGGTCCCAGCAGCACCTATGGGCTCCAGAGGTCAGTGCACAGCTCTTTTGGTTTCACCTGCAGTTCTTTTTCCCCCAGAATGTGCACAGGTCTTCAGGGTCTTTGGGTCAGGATGGCTCAAGAGCCAGCCCACATGTCGTCCTCCAAATCTTTACCCTGTCCCATCCCTGGCATCCTGTTGCTGAGCCTGACTTTTGGTCCTTTACCTTCTTCTTTGTAATTAGTTCTCTATCTGGGTTCCTCTCTTTTCCTGTGCCATTAATCAGTTCCCTACATCAGCCCATAGTCAGAGCCACTGTTGGCTCTGGGGAAGATTCAAGTTATTTTCTGAGTAAGATGTTAGGCTGCCACCTAATCCAGAGATGCAAAGAAATCCCCAGAGAGCACAGGAGTTGTCTCCATCTATGTGTCAGATGTGGCTGTGTGCTATGTCATAAGCAGAGAGAAAAGGCATGGGGAAGTAGCCCCCTTCTACTCCTCAGGTCCTTGTCTCCAACCTCACATGGGGCTTTTTGAACATCATATGGTCCCAGCCTGGGTGAGAGCAAACACTCCAAAGCACTGCCTTTGAGCCCTATCCAGCCTGTCTCTGGATGATCCCAATTCTAGAATCGGCTGCTTTCAAACTGCATAACTTTGGGCAAGTTATCTGGCTTCAACCATGGGGATGCTCGACTCCTATCCCCTCTCCTGAGTGGTGCTGGACACAGGGCTGCTGCTCTCCTACCCCTTCCCACCTTGAGGCCTAGGGCCCCACGGTATTTTCATTAGACCACAGCGGGTGCTCAGAGAGTTTCTCCCAAATTTCTGGGGAAGGCTGAAGCCTGGTTCCTCAGTGCTTTCCCTGGCTGTCCCCTCCACATTTCCACATGACAGTGTAGTGGGATCTGGAAAAACAGAAGAGGAGCTTGGCCTCGGGGAAGAGGAGAGTTAGGGGAGGTTAAGCAGTTCAAGACTTCTCTTCCTGTGTAGGAGGCCTTTTCACATTGTGAGGGGGTCTGAGCCCAATTATAACAGGAAGTTTTGGGTTGACTTCCCATATCTTCTCTCTGTTTTGCCCCCACTATCTGTAGCCCCAAACCTTGGGAAGGACTAAGATCTCAAGTATGGGCTTTCGATCAGGGCCATAAGCACTAACCCCCACCCTCGATCCACCTGGCTCTACTGCATCCCCTACCCACAAACACATACTGCCTGGAGGGAGTTTGCCCCCTGGGTCAAATGGAGGAAACTTAGATCATCTTGTGCTCCTGTGGACTGGGGTGTGTGTGCGCGTGTGTGTATTGGGGAACTTAGCTTTGGGAGGATATCTCTGGGCTCTCATTTTCTCTCCCAGGCACAAATACTGGAGAGCCCCTCCTAGTCCCAAGTCATTTCCTACCCACCGAGGACTCTGACCACTGAGGCTGATCATGAGGAAACTGTTCTCTTACGCACTTCCCCCTGGGGGCCTGGCTTTGCCTTAGGGTTCCATGGTATCCTCAGCAATAGCCTTGTAGGAAGGAGCCCCTCTTTGGCCACTTTCCTTACTCAGCCTAGAGTTGGGGAGTAGAGGAAGAGGGTTTGGAGTGGATCCAGCTAGGTATACTCCAGAAATTTTCCCAGCTTGTTTTAAGCCCAAATTTGGCTGATTTGTTTACTGGCTCCAAAAGTTGGGATTGAAAGGTGAAAGATGCAGGCAATGGATCCTTCCCCCAACCTCTCCAACACTTTTCCACTACAGGGCCAGTGGAGGGGAGGAGAGGCCATGCCCCAGGATACAGGCTCATTGTTCTTCCAGGCGTGGTCCACTTTACTTGTGATTCAGAAGCCCTTTCCCTACCCAGCAAGACTACACTTTCTCGCCTTCTTTCTGTTCTCTCTGTTTGTATATGTAAACAATGTGTTGTCATACATTCTCGGCACTTGTGCCCATCTTGGAGCTCTCTTCTTGCTGTTCATTCTCCTTGTGATACTCTGGCCCAAGAGCTTTGCACAGGTGTCTTCAGCTCAAATATCATCTCTGAGATGCTTCCTTTGAAAACTCAGTGCCGTTTCCATAGTTACTGTCTATTCAGTCACTCTAAGTTTTGTTTGTCTTTGTAGCACTTATCACCCTCGGGAATGATCTTGTTCATTTATTTACTTGTTTAATGCTTGGCTTCTCTTCCCCTCCTAATGTAAACTCCGTGATTGCCAACACCTGTTCACTGCTGCACCCTCAGTTCCTGGCACTGGGAAGAACTCAATAAATACTTGTTGACTGAATGAATGAATGTTTGTTTGTTGTTTTTTTATAGGGAAAATTTTTCAAAAGTTTAGATACTTTTAAGAAGTCAGTCATAGTCAAATACCTATCTGTTGTATTTAGCAACAAGGAACTGTTGGTGACCCTGTAGGGTACTCTCTGTGTGGGGCAAAGGGCAGGAGAGAAAAAGGAATTTGTGAATGTAAATGCAACTCTCTCAATTGGCTTGAGCAAGAAGGAAAGCAGAGGAATAGAGCAATGGCTGGATTGAACGGAGGGGCATGGCGAGTGCAGCTGAGGGAGGTGGCAGAGTGGGTGTGTGACAAGGGAGGAGGGGGTAACTGATGGGGCTGAGAACTCAGGAGTTGGAAAGGGAGGAATCGGAGCCCAGTGAAGGAATCAGGCATGGAGCAGGGCTGCCTTTTCACTGGAAAAGAGAGAAGGAGAAAAGGAGAGTGTAAATTCTGGTAGATTTTCAGGGCAAGTGGCAGGAACTTGAGACAGTTTCCACCTATGGCTTTGATTGTAAAGTAAGAGATGAGGTGGCTTATTCACTACGGGGGTGCTGGTGTTGGGGGCCAGAGATATGAGGATAGAGGAGAGGATTATAAAGAAATCACTTCAACCCATGTCTTTGAAATCATTATAATCTTTTCTCCAGATGAACTTACATTTTCTTTTTATTTATTGATGTAAAATTCAAGACAAACGTTTTGCCACTACATTCTTGCATACAGCTTGATGTTTAGATCTCAATCCTAGATCTAAACTTGAGACTCATGGAAGTCTCTTTGAGTTGGAGACTCAGATGGAAGATAAAAGAGTTGAAGAAAGAAAGGCAAATAAAGATTCATGAGAAAACTTTGGCTGTGGGAAGCTCCAAAAATTCCAGCAAATTACAGAGAGATGGGGCTGTGCTCTGAGACAGTGATTTGCTTAATGTCCATCTGGGCTGCAGTTCTTACAACAGAGAATGTGGAAGCTCTGGGCTGGATGGGTGCGGGGGGGGCCTTCCTGCCTGAATCTATGCCACATCCCAGTCCCATTAATAACACCATTAACAGGTGCTTACTGTCCCTGCTTAAGTAAAACCAACTATTCTCAGTGGACAAAGGTGATACTGTTGACACAAAAGTAGGGTGTACAGTTGTCATTTGGAGAGATTTTGCATGCTCACTCTTCTCATTTGTAACACACGTACATACTTGCAGGAATAGTTGGTTAAGTGTAGTGATAAAAATAACAGTTTAAAATTGAGTATCACCTGTGCATCCCTCTTATACCACAGGGTGGTTTGTATTTGTAAATGGGAGAGGTTGATCATGGCCTCCACAGCCACTAAAATCATGACCTTGTCCTTATTGCCATCATGCTGCAACCTAGAAGTTTCTAAACTGAGCTTGGTGGAACCCTGGGGTACTTAGAGATGCTGCTTTCTGAGATAAGAGGGAGGTGGAGCCAACAAGACCCCAGGCCACAACTTCACATCAACAAAAGTAGCTTTTAGGTCTATATTGACTTCTAATTTTATGTAGATAAAAGGATTCCACTGGAGTGAAAGAGTCTGACAATCTACACTTTCACAACTAAAACAGATATTGATAGAATCCTTATGTGAGTAATTTTCTAAATGATTCACTGCATCAGAGTGTACCGCTTAGCATTACATCATAGGTTCGGGTTCAGTTGTCTGGTATTTCAGTGACTACTCATTTCCTCTTAGGCAACAATTCACCTATCACCAAGTTAAGTGCTTTGACCTTTGATCAACTGGCTAGGTTTATCCGAAGTATAGATGAGCAAAAGAACATAGATTAGCAAATAGTCCTGATAATTATTCCTATACTTTTACTTTAAACATATTTATATAACAATATTATATTCAACATGGCACTAAGATCAATTTCTGTTTCATAAGCTACATTAACTATATAAACTACATTAATAATACATAAAATGGGCTTGAGGAGAGTGGAGAAAATGGGAGGGTACAACTTAAGTAGTAGCCTTACTTCATATCAAATCAGCTCTCTATCAGATTTGGCTTAAAAAGATCTGTTACTAATAAAACTAGGTTCTAAAAAAGTGTTAAGTCTAATGACCAAAGTAACATTCATATACTGGATTTTGAAGCGTATGAACTGTCTTAAGAGTTCATTCATCACCTGAGGCTGGAAACCTGTGGGACCCAGTGGTGGTATCTGGAGAGGCTGATGGGCCTCTCTCTAGAACCCAAAATCTGCAAGGATTTTGTAGAGGGAAAGGTAGATAATCTCGAGTAACTGGGGTCCAGAAGGAAGGTTCTTTCTTGTGGCAAGAGGGTCTAAGTTTCTACAAGTTCCTTCAGCAGGGATGTCTGTCCTTTAGTTAGGCGATATAAAATCACCAGGGAGAAAGGATGGGGAAGAATGTCTGGGTCCATGTTTGAGAAGGTGGCAGATGGTAGGGGAAGTCCTTTTGGTGGTGAGATAATGATGGATATTCCTGGTAAATATGGGACACTATTTACATCAGCATTAACCAAACCTGCCTTCAGTGCAGAAAGAAAGAACTTCTGGGGCCATTTTTTATTAATGAAGCCACACCGGGGTCAATATTAGAGGCAGATATTTTTTTTTTTATTTTAATTTTTTCTTTTTATTGCAACATATTATGGGGATACTAATGTTAAGGTTACATACATTGCCCTTGCCCCCCCTCGCCCTCCAGTCAGAACCTCAAGCCTGACCATCCCCCAGATGGTGCACATTGCAGAAAAGTAACTTTTT
>CAUYRT010094229.1:0-11207 GCA_963574885.1 Lepilemur ruficaudatus | reverse complement strand
TGGATTAAGCTTGAACCCATTATTCGAAGTGAGGTGACACAAGACCCGAAGAATGGGCCCCACTTGTACTCGCCATCAAACTGGTATTGACTGATTAACACTATGGTGCTCAAATGGTGGGAGCGATCACTAGGGAATTGGGACGTAGGGGGTAAGCCCACATCTGAGCGACGTGGTGGGCACTGTGGAGGGGTGGGATATGCTTGAAAAGTAGTTGGGGAGTGGAATTAGGGGTCTCAATAGGGGAAAGGAATTCCTCTAAAACTGATTTATGTAATTAACTGTACACCTCGGTAAATTCACTGAAAATCATTTAATTGTACACTTAAAATGGAGTAAATGCATGATATGTAAAGTATACTTCAATAAAGGAAAAAAAAAAAAACATAATGGAGCAAATGTCTCTATTTGGAAGACCACAAAGCAAGAATAGATGGTGAGATAATAAAAAGATACAAAAGAAGATTAGCAAAATCAAGAGAAAAAGTAGAGGAAAAAATTAAAATCCAAAAGATAAAGACAAATTAGAAAGGAGTACAGTGGTGAATAGGCATTGGAAAATAAAATAAAGGACACAGAGGCTAGTAATAAGAAAAGTAAAAAAAATTTAAAGAGTTAAAAAGGATTAAAAAGAAAATGACAGATGTGCCAGGCAAAGAAGATCAGACAAATTCATATTAGAGATGTCACTGTATGGAACAAATACTGAAAAATATAATTCAAGAAAACCATGCTAAAACAAAGGAAGAACCAAATATACAGGTTGAAAGAACATGCTGTGTGCCAGAGAAGACAGACCCAAAATTCCCAGTACTGAGTTATATCACTGCAAAATTATCAGTCTTCAAAACACAATCTTGTAAACAACCAAAAACATCAAATCACTTATAAGGGGCAAAATAATTCAGGTTTGTCCCTGATCCATCAATAGCAACATTCGATACTAGAAAACGGGAGCTACACCAACAAGATCCTCAAAGTGGGATCTAATTTACTTTATATCCGGCCAAAGAGTCTTTCCAGAATGGGTCAAACTGCTTTGAACATGTAAGAACTCACAGAATGCTGTTCCCAGACCCTTCTCAAGGAAATAACTAGAGCATGAACTTCAGCCAAAGAGAAAACCAATGAAACCATGACAACAGACTGGTGATGAACATTAAATAAATTTACTGTAGAAAAAGATGAAAACAAATGTGGAGAAAAGGTTAAGAAAACCAAATGTGATATTATATGCCCTGACAATGGAAAAATAATACAACCAACAATAAAAACTGGGAGAGGGTAAAAGAACAATGAGTATGAGGTTAAGGAAGTTCATAGATTGCTTGACATATGCTAGCAGTGCATCAAGGAATATTATTTAGAGCCACCAAATAAAGTAATAAGCATTTGAAAACAAAGGTAAACACTTAGAAAATGTTGACTAAAATCAAGAAAGGGTGGGTTAAGAATAGGAAGTTTAATGCTATTTTAATCAATCCTTATGGAAGAGAATAGTAGAGAACAGTCAAAGCAATAGAAGACTTCTGGAGTTATATAAATTTTAAAATTATAAAGATAACCAGAAGAAGAAAACTACAACTTCACTAAAAACCCAAACTACATACATATGAAGTAACCACATAGTGAAAAGCTTAAAAAAATTGCAACAGAACTAAGACCAATAAATCTATCATATTGATGAATGTAAACCACTACTAAAATAAAAGAGATTTTTCATATAGCGTAATGAAGGAAAAATAAACTTTACTGAGAGCAAAGGGTAAACCTAAAACAAAGTGATTCAGAAGAGTTGACAATAAAAGGATAAAGAAAGAATATACCAGGCAAATGGAAACCATAAAAGAAAAAGAAGAAAAACAGAGTTGTCAGCCTAACATCAAAGTAGAATTTGGGCTGCAAGGCACTAAAAATTAAGACCAAGAAAAGGATACTTCATCAAAATTTTAAAGGATGCATTCATAGTACAGTTATAAAAGTTAGATTCTTCCATATCATAAACAACAGCAACAACATTCAAACAAAATTACAATATATCAAAGAGAATACTGGTAATGAAAGATGTGAATTGTGATGTACTGTTTCTCAATCCAGGACAGATCAAATAGACTAAATGTATTATAAGTGGAGATACAGAAATCTAAACAATATAATTAATAAGCTAGCTTTGGTTGATAAATTCCATATAATTAATAAGCTAGCTTTGGTTGATAAATTCCAAAATAATAAATCTATTTTGAAGTTTCCACATAATATTAAAGAAAATACCCCATACAGTTTTCAAAAAGGGGGAAAAATATTGTGAAAGCATGGACTTTACCATTAAAGAGACTGAGGTTTGAATTCTAGTTATGCTAATTAATTGGCCATATAACAAGAAAAATGTCTATCTCAAAGAATTTTCTAAGGATTAAATAAAATAATGTATTTAAAGCTTAGTACTGTGTCTGACATAGTCTTAGGTAAGTAAATTATTATTGTATGATATTTGACTGATTTTAAAACATTTTTCCACTAAAAGAAAACATTATTTTTGTGCTATGGTCATCTTCCATTTATCTATAATAAAAGCAAAATATCATTCATAAATAATCTAAAGGTCACATTTTTTCAAAATGAAAATCATTATAATATTAAAACTTTAGCTGATACATAAAAATGTATAAAATAGAAAGTAAAAAGTCCACAGAGATTTAAACTTTCCCTTCCTAGATTTGGTGACTATTCTTTCAGATTTCTCTATGATATATGCACATACATTGTTCATATTTTATTCAGCTTAGTTCAATAATATGTCTTACAGATCATCCCATATTATTACCTATTGTATAGATAATCTTCATTTTTAAAAAATTTACAGTGTTCTATTATATGAATGTTCTAGGAAGTTTTAGTTATTTCCAATACAAATAATCACAAACTTCCATAACACATAAAAGCCACATTTTGGAGAATGGTTGCCAGTCTCTCCAGGTAGAGAAGTATATATAATATGCTACAATTTGTATACAAAATAGAGAGGAAATAAGAACATTCAATGTTTACCTGTATATGCAGAAAGAAAATCAGGGAGGATATAAAACAAACCAACAAAAAATTTTCTTTGAGTCATGCAGGGAACCAGGTAAATAAGAGACAAGGGTAAGATTCTTCCCTTGTATACCTCCATAGCATTTCTAATTTTGAATCATGTGACTGTCTTACCTACTCAAAAAATTAAATAGATAACTAAAGAACATGGCCTTTTTCCCCCTCTCCATCTATAACACAAGACAAAAAAACAAATCGAAAGCACTTGTACAGGATAATTCTCATATAAGACCGAAGCACAAAGTACAGTTATCAGGGACTACACTCGGGGAGCTGGAAGTAGGGATAGATTTTAGTTTTGTACATGAACAAAAAATTGCATTTGAAATTTTTTAAAGCTCCCTTATTTTTCTACTTTTTTGTAAAATGCCGAATTTCAATAAAAATTTGTCAATCTCTGAAGTAGTGAGCAAGATCTTTTCCTGAGTTACTTTTTTACCATTGCAACCTTCTCCTTCTTTTCCTCATGTAATCTACACTGCCTTGTCTCTTCCCTCTTCCTGCCATTTATATTTGGCACGCAAACAGAATACAGGTTATCTCTACACAGACATAGCAGAGTACTGTAACATCCACCAAAATATTTTAAGTGTTACCCAAACCTTATACTTCATTAGTACTTTGAAAATTTCTTAGAACCTAAATTCAAGAGCCTTCTATACCAATAAAAAGGGCAAGTTTTAACAGTTATATGAACTATATTCTGGACTGAGTTAAAACAATTACTTCCTATGAAATGCTCCACCCTCTGGAGTTTAGGTGTGATTGTTGAAAATTAAAATCTAAAACTCAGATTTTCATTGTTTAATGTGACATGCACACGTTAACATGGATATAAAAATAAGATAACAGAATGTTTAAGTTATATGAAAGATTAAACACATGATAAAATGCCTGTTTTATAAGAAATCTGAAGAACAGCATAATTATGTAAATAAGATATTCTGATTTATACAGTATTTTTGTTTAAAATTATAATATAGTAAGCATATATAATATATATGAACTTAATTTTTTTTAATTTGATGATTCAGAAGGAATTTTAAAATTTTACATAAATATAATCATTATGAATGTAAATTTTTACCTAAGTTAAATGAAAGTACAAATACAAAAAGATTTCTGGATAAACCGTTATTTACTGTAAATAAATCATCAATATTTTTAGGGCTTTGTAAACTTTTTAAAAATTAAATTTTCAAAGTTTTACCTTCATGTGATTTTTCAAAGGATCCAGAAGATTGAAATGAATATTGCACTTTGGACAAGCTCTTGGAAAAGGTGTTCCATTTTTAGATTGATTTGATGAGGAATTTGCACCTAAAATAAATTCAAAACATTTATGATTCAAAAGTCATCACTTTTCAACCTTAAATAACAAATAATGATAGTTTTTAAATATATAACAATGTCTAAAATTCATGCGTAAACACTATAATTTCTTTTGGTATAGCAGATTTCATATTTACCTTTTGGAGGCACAGCCTGGGAAGATGTCACTGAAGGAGATTTGACTGAAGGGCATACAGTTAGGGAATTTGTTCCAGAAACATTTCCACTGGGCTTAGGCTTTTTTGGATTAACACTGTTTACTTCAGAAGTAGAAGGACGTTTTGATAAAAACGAATTTTCATTCATACCTGCAACGGTTTAAATAGTGAGAAGAACATTTTTAAAGACTTTAGGATAGTGCTTACATCTAAGTAAAAACACTCTGGAGCAAAATTAAACGTAATATAATAATCATGTCATACAAATGATAATAATGACATTTGATGTGATCCAAATTCAGGGGGTATGAAGAAATTGCACATACATTTATTATGGACTACATATATTCAAATAATTTATAAAATAATCTTTCTATGCAAGAAAATTCTAAATACAGTTTAAAATAAATATATAAATAGCTATTATAAAAGATGCCAGATCAAAATATTCCAAGCGAAAAAAAGAAGACACAGTATACTCTGAACTAAGTTCCTACAAATTAATTATCTTTAGATACATAAATGCACTGAGTACATTAGGGCTTATAAAAACAAAACAACAATAAATTTTATTTGTTTCAAAAATTTAGAGCAACCCTTAAGATGCTTTTTTATTTAACAATTTAAAACACTGTAAGGAAAGTTAGCTCTTTCGCCACTTAACAAACTGACAAGTGGTCTACTCGTGCCTTTAGGTGATATAGCCCATTTAGTGGAAATAACTAATCTTGAATAATATTTTATTCATTCATATGAAAAGGCACATAATAGAAGTAGTTAGTATAATGATTTTCACACTATGTTCCTCAGAGCTTAATGGCTTCATTTTAGGGAATATATTGAGCATGTCTGACAGAAACTCTTTTCCATTTTATTTATTAGACTTTCACATAAAAAACTAATCATTCATTCGTTCCTAAAATACTTTTCTATTTGAAAACTATTATCTTAATGCTAAAGGATTTTAGCCTTATTTAATGTATTATCAAGATAAGTAGAGATAATCTGGCTATAACCAGGCCAGGCAAAGTCCTTTTTGAAAATAACATACAACTATACTTTGTAAAAAAGATTCTAAAAATGTACAGCATATTTTAATGCTTCCAACTGTATACTGAACGTGGTAAAGTAAATACATTAGAAATATTCCAGGCTTTTTAAATCAGACAAGTTCAAATGCAGACCTTGTCACTCACTAGCTGTGTATTCTTAGCTTATTTAACAAATTTCTCTGAGCCTCAGTTTCCTTTTTTGCAAATTAAGCTATAATATCTTATTTACAGAGCTGCTTTGAAGATCAAATAAGACAATATATTTAAAGCACCAAACAAAATATTCGGTACCACAGAAAGCACTCAGTAATACATGATAGCTATTATCATTACTAACAAAATATTTTATATGTTAACTTCCTGTAGAGGGAAAAAAATTATTCCAGTAAATTCACCTGTCAGCTTTTTAATAAGGGTAAATATGCCAGGAAAATAAGAGTATTATACTAGTTGGCTCCTCTGTTTCATCCTTTGAGGTAACATAAAAAAAATTTTTCCCCCATCTTCAAGGTACTCGATTACTGATAGATACCACTGTGGGTAAATTGGAAAGAGTCTGTGTAATCATATTAGCATTCTTGTGAGATGTTTAGGTTACTTTAAAACCAATGAGTGCTGGCATTTTGAATTAAGCAACTGAATATATAGCAGACTGAATGACAGAAAAAGACTGTTTCAATGAAAGAATTTTTTAACATAAGAAATCTCAAGGTTAAATAAAATCACTCTGTGTTAGTTTTAAATTCTGACCCTTTATTTATTTCTGTGTTTGGCTTGTGCCATTCCCTACCCTCAACTGCTCTATCTCTGCCAGTAGAAATCCTATTCTCATTCAAGATCAACCTAAAATTCAGTCTTCTCCAAACCTCCATAATCTCCCTAGACAGCAGTCTCTTAATCATGCTACTGAACACACAGCATATATCATTCATAATTATCATCATAAAAACTGTTGTCAAGTCTTATAAAGCTTATAACACATTTTCACATTTCATTTATCTTATTTCGGCATCAAAAAATCCCTGAGTTAAAGTGGAGCAAGAATTAAAATTATATCTCCAAATGGTGGGTTCCAGGTGTAGAGGATGAATGCATTATACAAAAAAAAATTAAAATCGCCATTTTAACAATATGAGAAAACCAAAGTATATAAGGTTAAGTTACTTAATAAAGACTACAAAAATCTTAAGAAAAGTTCAAACCTACATCTTGTAAATCATCCCACTTACTGCTCAGGTTAAAATTCTACTCTCTGCAGCAGAAAAATTAGAAGGAAAGTATGGGTCATTGTTTGTCCTTACTCCCAAGAAGTTTAAAAAATTCAGACTTTTTCTATGAATGAAGTCCATGTGCTTTGTAAAACCAGACCTAAGACAACTATGTTTTTCTCCCTGTTTTTTTTTGGTTCTTACCTAGTTTCTGAACTAGATTTTTACTAAGTATGTAAGTGACACCCAGAGAAATGAATATCAAACAAAGTATCATTAAAATGGAAAAACAGATTAAGCATTAGTATTACTGTAAGTATTAATAATTGGGGGAGGGTTTGGTAAATTCACACTGATTTGTTAATAAAAAATCTAAAAATTCCAAAAAATCATGTCTATTATGTCAAATATTTGAATACAAATCACTAATAGGAAATAATTGCCTTGATTACAGGGAATTTTCAATTAGATAAAATTCTTTTATAATACACTGATATATTTTAGGTTGATGAAGAACTTTGTTATAGCATACACTCAAAGAACTTTAAATCCTCTTCCACAGGTAAAGTGTATTAATTCTTCAATAGACATTTTCTGAGTACTTACCATGTAAAAATTCCTATTTCTTTATTGTAGCCACTTTATAATTGCACTTTATAATCATACTGTAGCCACTTTATAATTGCACTTTATAGTCATATTTAACTATCATATTAAAATCATTTATTGGAATAAAAAACAGTAACCTAATTAAGAAATCCACTATAACCATATGTTTTTTCACGCTAGTGGTCATAGAAACCAGCTAATACTTCTTTAACAGAGTGTTTGGGGTACCTGAAGACTTCTCTGACTCACAGTAATTATTTTAAGATTTTTCAGGCCGCAGTTAGTTCTACGCTCTACGTGAGAATGAGCTCAAAGCTAGTTTACCTACTTAATAGGAAGAAATAAAGTATTCTATTATTAAATAGAATAATCATATAAAAATGATTTTTTCATATAAAAATCATCCAAGAAAAGCATTCAAGAACTATTAGTGCCACTTTACCTCATGATATATGAAAAATGTCACACAAGGGTATGGGCTTCAAAACAGCCATATGCATATTCATCAAGTTTCTTTTTATAATTTTTATGAAAAAGTACTAAAACCAACCTGCTATAGAAAGTGTTGGTCCCCCTTGATAATGTGATAATCCTGTATCTTGGGTCAAGTCAAACAGTAACTCTGAAGACTTATTACATACAACTCGTGATGAGTTCATTATATAACCCTGTCAAAATAGTTCAAAGGAAGAATATTACACTTGTTCAACAGTTATATTTATATATAGTTATTTTATATATTATATAATGTACATACTATATATTATATAATTTCATATAATTATATGAGAATTTATCTCATAAATTTTGATAAAGGTAAATTTAATTGTATGTCAATATTCCAAGGATAATCTTTGATGATTCAATTACTGCTTTTTTATTTCCGAGTATTACAGGTACAAATGCTTTGGTTACATAACTTGCCTTTACACCACCCAAGTCAGAGCTACAAATGTGCCCATCCCCCAGACAGCACACACCGCATCCGTTTGGTGTGAATTTACCCATCCCCTCCTCCCCCCTCACCTGCCCTGATACCCTATGAATGTTACTTCCCATATGTGCACATAAGTGTTGATCAATTAGTACCAATTTAATGGTGAGTACATGTGGTGTTTTTTTTTTTCATTCTTGTGATACTTCACTTAGAAGAATGGGCTCCAGCTCTATCCAGGATAATACAATACGTAGTTCACCATTTTTTATGGCTGTGTAGTACGCCACGGTATACATATAACATTTTATTTATCCGCTGATGTATTGGTGGGCACTTGGGTTGTTTCCACATTTTTGCAATTATGAATTGTGCTGCTATAAACATTCTAGTGCAGGTGTCTTTTTTATAGAATGTTTTTTTTTCCTTTGGGTGGTTACCAAATAGTGGGATTGCTGGGCCAAATGGTAGCTCTACTTTAAGTTCTTTGAGGTATCTCCATACTACTTTCCATAGAGGCTGTACTAGTTTGAGGTCCCACCAACAGTGCATGAGTGTTCCTATCTCTCCACATCCATGCCAACATTTGTTGTTTTAGGACTTTTTGATAAAAACCGTTCTCACTGGAGTTAAGTAATATCTCATTGTGGTTTTGATTTGCATTTCCCTGATGATTAGAGATGTTGAGCATTTTTACATTTGTTTGTTGGCCATTAGTCTATCTTCTTTTGAAAAGTTTCTGTTCATGTCTTTTGCCCACTCTATAATGGCAAAATATATAATGGTTTGATATTTTTCTTGCTGATTTTCCTGAGTTCTATATAGATTCTAGTTACCAGCCCTTTATTGGATGAATAGCATGCAAATATTTTCTCCCATTCTGTAGGTTGTCTATCTTTTCTGATGATAGTTTCCTTGGCTGTGAAGAAGCTTTTTGATCAGGTCCCATTTATTTATTTTTGTTGTTGCTGTGATTACCTTTGGGGTCTTATTCATAAATTCTTTGTCGATGTCTATAAGAGTTTTTCCAACATTTTCTTCTAGGTTTCTTATGGTTTCATGCCTTATGTTTAAGTCTGTTATCCATAGTGAGTTGAAGTTTCTGAGAGGTGAGAGGGTCATGAATGCTGTTTCAGTCTTCTACATGTAGCTATCCAATTTTCCCAGTACCATTTACTGGTGAATAGGGATTCCTTTCCCCAGTGTATGTTTCTGTCTGCTTTGTCAAAGATCTCAGATGGCTATATGTGGATGGTTTTATAACTGTGTTCTCAGTCCTGTTCTATTGGTCTATGTCTCTCTTCTTTTGTCAATACTATGCTGTTTTAGTTACTATAGCTTTGTAGTACAACTTGAAGTCTGGTAAATTGATCCTCCTTTTTTTTTTTTTTCCCTTATGATTGCTTTTGCTGTGTCGGATCTTCTCTGGCTCCATACCGAGTATAAAATTATTTTTTCTAGATCTGCACAAAATGATGTTTATATTTTTATAGGGATTACATTGAATCTGTAGATCATTTTGGGTAGTATAGAAACTGAAAGCATTCCCACTTAGAACTGGAATCAAACAAGGTTGCCCTCTATCACCACTTCTATTCAATATAGTGCTGGAAGTCCTAGCCAGAGCAATCAGACAAGAGAAGGAAATCAAGGGCATCCAAATGGGGGCAGAAGAGGTCAAACTATCACTCTTTGCTGATGATATGATCTTTTTTTTATCTATAAAAGCCTATTTATTCAGAAATAATTTAATTTCACAGAAAATGGTTTACATGCTTTAAATGTCCAATCTTTATATATTTATATATATTTTAAGCACTTTGGCATTACATTTACATAAAACAAATTCTTCTTTTTCTTTATTGCAGGATATCATAGGAGTACAAACATTTTGGTTACGTTATGACTTTGCCACACCCAAACCATGATTTGAAGAGTGCCTTTCCCCCCACAACACTCACTGTGTCTATTAGTTGTGAGTTTACCCACCCCCAACATCCAATCCCTGAAGAATATTACTACCGTGTGAGCACCACAGTGTTGATCAGTTAGTGCCAATTTGATGGTGAGTACAGGTGGAGCCTATTCTTCCTTTCTTGTGATAGCTCACTTTGGAGGATGGGCTCAAACTCCACCCAGGATAAGAGGTGCTAGATTACCATCATTTCTTATAACTGAGTAATATTCCATCATATACATATACCAAATTTTATTAATCCTCTCATGAATTGACGGGCACTTGGGTTGTTTCCATGTCCTTGCAATAGTGAATTGTGCTGCCATAAACATTCGGGTGCAGATGTCTTTATTATAGAATATCTTTTGCTCTTTTGGGTAGATGCCTAATAGTGCTATTGTGGGATCGAATGGTATTTCTATTTTCAGCTTTTTAAGGTATCTCCAAATTCCTTTCCACAGAGGTTGCACTAATTTGCAGCCCCACAAGCAGTGTAAGAGTGTTCCTGTCTCTCCACATCCTCACCAGCATTTGTTGTTTGGGGATTTTTTTGATAAAGGCCAATCTCACTGCGGTTAGGTGATATCTTTGTGGTTTTGATTTGCATTTCTCTAATGATTAGAGGTGTTTAGTATTTTTTTTTATATGTTGTCTGGTCATTATTCTATCTTCTTTTGAAAAGTTTCTGTTCACATCCTTTGCCCGTTTATTGATGGGGTTGTTTTTTTCTTGTTGATTTTTTTAAGTTCTAGATAGATTCTTGTTATCAGCCCTTTATCAGATGTGTAGAGAGCAAATATTTTCTCCCATTCTGTAGGCTGTCTAGTCACTCTAATGGTAGTTTCCTTGGCTGTGCAAAAGCTT
>CAUYRT010094227.1:0-27692 GCA_963574885.1 Lepilemur ruficaudatus | reverse complement strand
AATTAATTTCTTTCTATTTTTAGTAGAGACGGGGTCTCGCTCTTGCTCAGGGTGGTTTCGAACTCCTGACCTTGAGCAATCCGCCCGCCTCGGCCTCCCAGAGAGCTAGGATTACAGGCGTGAGCCACAGCGCCCGGCCTCTTAGTTTCTGATTTATATCTACACAAGTATAGCTATGATACAAATTTACTGTATGGTAAGGAAAAGGCAGATTCTCCTTTTTTTTTTTTTTACACGATTTCTTGATTTGATTTCCCTTTACCAGTATTTCCCAAAATAGTCGACCACTTTGTAAAATTAATCTTCCCCTAAAATTATTTTCCTGTGCTCCAGTTATATTTCACATTTCTTCTTTCCTTATAGGTTGGCCCTAGGGTGATTGCTGCTCTTAAGAATATCATCAGGTTCTCATTTATTTACAAAGTTTTTTTAAATCTCCATTGGGACTGGGCAAGGTGGCTCATGCCTGTAATCCTAGCATTCTGGGAAGCTGGGGTGGGGAGGATCTCTTGAGCTCAGGAGTTTGAGACCAGCCTCAGCAAGAACAAGACCTCGTCTCTGCTAAAAATAGAAAAAATTAGCTAGGCATGCTGGTGCACACCTGTAGTCTCAGCTACTCGAGAGGCTGAGGCAGGAGGATCGCTTGAGCCCAAGAGTTTGAGGTTGCTGTGAGCTACAATGACGCCACGGCACTCTAGCCCAGACAACAGAGTGAGACTCTATTTCAGAAAAAAAACAACAACAACAAAAAACAAATCTCCATCGTCATACTGCTTAGCACTTGGGGTTTTTGGTATAGGCCTTTTGAAATCTTAGCAATCAAAGATAAAGGAATTCCTGCTGGGAAAGATAGTAAATGAAATTTTTAATTAATGTGATCATATACTACAGAGATTTTATGCTCAGAAAGTAGGTAACCACTATTGTAGTGCTATTTTGTGAATAATACTTAAGAGAACTCATGTATTCTTCTACTTTGGATCTTACATAATATTCTCCAAGCCAAAACTCATTATAAGATGGTACCAGAAGCCCTTCCTCTTGTCATCTATTTGAAATGATCACCACTTTCCTAAAAAGTGGCTTTCAGTTAGATTACTGCAGTGCTGCCTATTTGGGGGTCTTGGAAAGTACAAGAAAAAAAGGATATTTAATGGGGCCCCCAACCTGTAATCTAATACCAAGTTCTGCATCTACTGTATGGTCAGTGTTAGGTGCTATGTAGGGACCGGTGGTTTTCAAGCTTTTTTGATGACAGATCCTTTTTTCAAATGAAACCATGCACAGAGTTGTAGTATTTACCAAAAAATCAGATTTTTGTTACAATAAACTTATTTTATGTTTGATTATACCATTTACTTTTTATAAAGGCATTTTCTTACTGGAAACCATAGGCAGATTACTTAATATTCTTCAGTTTTAATCTTTACAATGGAGATAATTGCATTTAGCCTTGTAATGGTATTGTGAGGATTAAATGTGAAAATACAGATAATGCAGTGCCTAGCACATAGTAAATATTTGGTCACATTTAGCACCAATGACATTTTGGGCTGGATGATTTAAAAAAAAAAAATTTAGCACCAGATACAGGGCCTGGCACATAATATGTACTAGATGATGATTATTTGTTGAATGAATGATATGCTAATAATTATCAGTGAAAACATTGAGGCTTTTCGATAAACCCCCAAATTTGAAATAGTAATACTCTAGTAATTGAAGATCATTGAACTTGGATTAGGGAGTGCTAGGTTCTAATTCTTGTTTTACTATTCCTAGAAGTCTGACTTTGAACAATTAACTTACATAAATTTTGGGGCCTCAATTTCCTTATCTGTACAGTAAGGGTGTTAAAGTAGATGGTCATCAATTATCATTTCAGTAATACGGTTCTCTGGCTCTGGTACATTCTAGATTTCTTCCTGAGTGTTGTCATTCTTATAGATAATTATTTTTGGGTGATGAGGCATGTGGGGAATTAGGCTAAGAACTCCAGTATCTAATTCTGGCAAGTTCTTGCTTTAATGTGATGTTAGGCAACTAGTTTAACTGGTTTAGCATCTCCCTTTGTTAAAGTGTTGGTAATTATTTTGCCCTGCTTTGTAGTATTGTAATATATCAGTAGTGTGTACATACTACTTACTAGTAATCCTCAACTGAGTTATTTAATCTAGTGTGAGAGATGAAAAGGGCTATGGAATTTCAGGATGTTTGTCACTGATCAGATTCTATGATTAGTAGATATTTTTAGATGATGATTAAAGAAGACTGGTTAAATTAGACCAAGAAGCTGAAAGGTCTTCCTTACAGGTTTCAGAATTGAAAACCTTTTTAAATTGTCTTACTTTATGAATAAATCTTTTTAAATGTAAACCATTTCAGTAAAATGCACCAGTCTGTAGTTTTAAATAGATGTATCTGAATAGTCTCTCTTAAGATAAAAACAGTTCTGTAATTATGTGCTAACATTGTTGGGAAAAATAGGTAAAAGAAGCAATGAAAAAATTAATGGTATGCTGTTTTATAGTACATTATGTACCCGTTCATAATGAAGCCTTTAGTAATTACGGTATGATAGACTCCAATAGTTTGGGGAAAAATTAGATTCGTTCCTCACATACCTAATTTGCTGAAGATAGTTTTTGAGTCTTATTACCCAGATTGCCCAGGCATATAGCTTGGTGACAGGTGTATAAATTGTTACAACCTTTCTGGAAGGCAGTTTGGCAATATGTCACAAAGACCTAGAATTGCCCTGGCAATTTTGTTTCTAGGAATTTATTCTAAAAAAAATTATGTGCAAAAATAACTACAAAGATGTTTATTGTAGCACTGTTTATGATAGTGGCAGATACCTCGGTGTCTTAACGATTAAAGATTGGTTATGTTATGACATAATTGGAATAGACTATTATACAGTCATTGAAGTTGTTATAGGTGGGTTTTTTTTAAGAAATGGAAAAAATATAGAAAAGTACAAAAACATAGACCCACATTTTTATATATAGAATTAACCTATTGATTGTTAAGATTGATTTTTGTTTCCAAACTTAAAGGACTCTTTGATTCACCTTGCCCTCTCCCTTCTTCTCCCCTTCCCCAGAGGTAACCACCACCATAGACCTGGTACATCCTTCCAGTTTATTTTAAATAAATGTGTGTTATAGTATTTTATGTTTTTTGATCTTTTGTTCATATCATCATGTTTGTTATACAATATTTTTCATTCAATATTAGGCTTTTAAACTTCTTTCATGTTGAAATGTATGTAATTCTCCTAGATCATTGTGCTAGGTTAATATATATGTATATACACACACACATTCATTTTAACAGCTATGTAGTAATCCACATATGAATATATTATTATTTCCCTTTTGATAAGGTTTTGGGTTAGTTTCTATTTTTTACTGTTATAGATAGTGCTAAAGTTAACATTCTTATATTCGTGTTTACACATATGCCCATATTTCCCTAGGTTCAGGGTGCCACTGCTTATCAATTTCACTTATAGGTATGTGAATTATTTTACTAGTTGCTCTCAAAGTTGGAGGGTTGTGATCTCATCTGAGACTTGGGGACCTCTTTCCAAGCTGACTTGTTGACAGAATTCAATTCTTGGAGGTGGTAGGATGAGATATCCACTTCCCTGCTTTCTGGCTCTTGGCTGGAGGGTCACACTCAATTTCTTAGGGGCTGCTGTCAAGTCCTAAGCTCATGGCCTTCTGACAACATGGTTGCTTGCTTCTTCAAAGCCATTAGGAGAAGCTTATACAGTCGGCCCTCCATATCCACACATTCTGCATCCAGAGGTTCAACCAATCTGAGATCAAAAATATTCAGAAATTTAGGAGGCTGAGGCGGAAGATTGCTTGAGACCCGGAATTCGAGACCAGTCAGAGCAAGAGCGAAACCCCATGTCTACAAAAAAAGATAGGAAAATTAGCTATGTGTAGTGGCATACGCCTATAGTCCCAGCTACTTGGGAGGCTGAGGCAGGAGGATTGCTTGAGCCCAGGAGTTTGACGTTGCTGTGAGCTAGGTTGACACCACGGTACTCTAGCCTGGGCAACAGAGTGAGACTCTGTCTCAAAAAAAAAAAAAAGTATACGAAGGATGTGCATAGCTTATATGCAAATACTGTGCCAGTTTATATAAGGGACTTGGGCTTCCATGGATTTTGGTATCCTCAGGGGTCCTAGAACCAACACCTTTTAGATACTGAGAAATGACTATATAACTCAAATGCAAAAACAGGAGTGACTATCCCATCATATTCATAGGTTCTGCTTACATTTGGGGGAAGAGGGAAGTATTATACAGGGTATGTACAGCAGGAGCAAGAGTCTTGGAAGCCATGTTAGAATCTGCCCACCACAACCCCAACTTCACATGGTATATACAAATTAATTTGAAATGAATCAGAACCCTGAACATAAAAAACCAAAAAACTTATTAAAGAAAGATAGAAGAATATCATCATGACATGGAAATAGGTAAAGGTTTCTTAGGTCATAGAATGCACTAACCATAAAATTAAAAATTGATAAGTTAGACTTCATCAAAATAAAAACTTTTGCTCATTAAAAGACACTGTTAATAAATAATCAGGCCATTGACTGGGAGAAAATATTTGCAAAATGTGTATCTGATGAAGGACTGGTATCCTAGATGAAGTATAAACTACATTTCAGCAATAGAAGAGCAAACAACCCAATAAAAGTAATTGGGCAGGAAAGATTCTGACACTTCTCAAAAGAAGATGTACAAATGACCAATAATCCAATGAAAATGTGTTCAACATCTGGAGTCTTCACATGATTAAAATTAACATATCACCACCCATCCACCCAAATGGTTAAAATTAAAGCTTGATGACACCTAATGTAGGTGAGGTTGTGGAGTAACTGGAACTCTCATAAACTGTTGGTAAAAATGTAAGATTGTGGCCGGGCGCAGTGGCTCACGCCTGTAACCCTAGCACTCTGGGAGGCCGAGGCGAGAGGATCGCTCAAGGTCAGGAGTTCGAGACCAGCCTGAGCAAGAGTGAGACCCCGTCTCTACTGAAAATAGAAAGAAATTAGCTGGACAACTAAAAATATATAGAAAAATTTAGCCGGGCATGGTGGCGCATGCCAGTAGTCCCAGCTACTCGGGAAGCTGAGGCAGAAGGATCGCTTGAGCCCAGGAGTTTGAGGTTGCTGTGAGCTAGGCTGATGCCACGGCACTCTAGCCCGGGCAACAGAGTGAGACTCTGTCTCCAAAAAAAAAAAAAAAAAAATACCTTAGTGTGTAGAGGGACAGATATGTACAGTAAAACATTAATGGATAGTGGTGATGGTTGTAAAACAGTATGGATATATACTTAATGCCTCTGAACTGTATACTTAAAAAATGGCCAAGATAATAAATGTTATGTATATTTTACTACATAAAAATAAGATATTATGGTAAAATCTAGATGGTGCTTATATGAGTATTCACTCTAAACTCTTTTCAACTTTGCTATATGTTGGGGGAAATAAAACAGGGCTGGAAAAAGCTGGTCCAGTTACTGATCAGATTCCCATGTTTCCATGGGGGAAACACTCAGTAGAGCTGCTAGGGAGATGGAGAGAATAAGAACTCAAATCAAGTGTGCATTACCTAACACTTTCACTTTTAAATTTTCTCTTGTTAATTACTGATAAGGATTTTAGAGAGTTTTTTTTTGAAGAAAAGAATCAGTTTTGGCCGGGCGCGGTGGCTCACGCCTGTAATCCTAGCACTCTGGGAGGCCGAGGCAGGTGGATCGCTCAAGGTCAGGAGTTCAAAACCAGCCTGAGCAAGAGCGAGACCCTGTCTCTACTAAATAATAGGAAGAAATTAATTGGACAACTAAAAATATATAGAAAAAATTAGCTGCGCATGGGGGTACATGCCTGTAGTCCTAGCTACTTGGGAGGCTGAGGCAGGAGGATCGCTTGAGCCCAGGAGTTTGAGGTTGCTGTGAGCTAGGCTGACGCCATGGCACTCTAGCCAGGGCAACAGAGTGAAACTCTGTCTCAAAAAAAAAGAAAAGAAAAAAAAAGAATCAGTTTTATGTCATATGTTCTTATAAGTTTCAAACCGTGTCACTTATCTGCATTACTTTAACAGAGCGTCAGAGAAGCATACAAGTTCAAGTGTATCACAACCATAGGAGAAATATGTTGGCATAACCTGACAAGTATAGAGTTTGTTGCTTAGAAATAAATATGTGCAAAGGGCATTAAATCATGTTTTAAATTTGATTGGGCTTTCACAGTTGTTAGCAGTTAACTAGTGTTTTAAGTTTCAATTGGAGCTTATGTCTTTTGGAGGCTTAAATCTACATTGTTTATTAAGTGGCGAATTTAGTAGTTGTCTGGCGTGTTCAAAGAACCAGCTGAATCTAGTACAGAAAAAGAAAACTAAAGCCAGAGTTTTGTGTCTTTATCCATTCTATCATGATTCAGCGTTGCATTTGTTAATCTTAATTATGTTCTTTAGATAACTAAGGTCAAAGTTCACATTTTTAGATCCACCCAGCTATTCACTTGGGGAGGGGTATACAATGCCATTTTGTTTTCCGTGTTTTATAAATCTGAAATTGAGGGTAAAGGGGATGATAGGTTATTTTAATGAAAGAAAAACTGTTTTTTCTCAAGAGTGTGAGAAGAATGTTAGTTTGAAAGGAGTTCCTCCAAATTTCTCTGGCCTGCTGCCATACTTGTCCATAGCCAAAAACATGTGTGTCTGTCTTTAACAGTAACAGCTTTGTATTCTGTCAATGATCCTTCTGTGCCATTTGAAAGAGAATTTCTTTGGTTAAGGGTAAATCTGTAGCAGAGCAGACTATTAACCCATTTCAGTAGCCACAAAATTTGGACCTGAGTTTGTAAACATATCATCTGATGTCTTTTGCAACTCAAAAAGTGGCTCCATTTTTACAACTGTTCATGTAAAAGTAACCAAAGAAAAGAAGTAATCCATGTGAAAATGTCTGCATCTTTTTCTTTACATAATTAATTGTTCATATAAAAAAGCTTAACTGCCTGTTTCCTCTTTATTAATGAACAGTTTCTTTTTTGTGGTCATAGAACCTGGCCTTTTTTTTTTAAGTTCTGGCATGTTTATTCTTAGAGGTGTGTTGTATATTGACAAATTTTGAAAAACCGTTGCAAAGAGGATATAATGTACTGGACATATCCTTTAATTGGAGTTTTATTTGTTCTTTCAAAATGAGGTTAGAGTGAGATCCCATCTCTACTAAAAACAGAAAGAAATTAGCCAGACAACTAAAAATATATAGAAAAAATTAGCCGGGCATGGTGGCGCATATCTGTAGTCCCAGCTACTCGGAAGGCTGAGGCAGAAGGATTGCTTGAGCCCAGGAGTTTGAAGTTGCTATGAGCTAGGCTGACAGCCATGGCACTGTAGCTTGGGCAACAGAGTGAGACTCTGTCTCAAAAAAAAAAAAAAGTTAAATCCGATAGGCTACTAAACATTGAAATTTCGTTCATATTTACTCCTTTTCAGAGTAATCATTTATTTATTTATTTCTTATTTTTGATTTTTTTGAGACAGAGTCTCTGTTGCTCAGTCTAGAGTGCCGTGGCATCAGCCTAGCTCACAGCAACCTCAGACTCCTTGGCTCAAGCGATCCTTCTGCCTCAGGCTTCCTAGTAGCTGGGAGTACAGGCATGCACCACCATGCCCGGCTAATTTTTATATATATATTTTTTTAGTTGGCCAATTAATTTCTTTATATTTTAGATAGAGACGGGCTCTCACTCTTGGTCAGGCTGGTTTCGAACTCCTGACCTTGAGTGATCCTCCCGCCTCGGCCTCCCAGAGTGCTAGGATTACAGGTGTGAGCCACGGTGCCTGGCCCAGAATAATTGTTTAAACAGCCTCTCTGTCCAGACTCATTGGCTCATGCCTATAATCCCAGCACTATGGGAAGCCACAAGGCAGGAGAATCTGTTAAGGCCAGGAGTTCAGGACCAGCTTGGCAACATTGTGAGGGCCCCCCATCTCTACAAAAAATTAAAAGATTAGCCAGGCATGGTGGTGCATATCTGTAGTCCCAACTACTCGTGAAGCTGAGCCAGGAAGATCGCTTGAGTCCAGGAGTTCGAGTTTACAGTGAGCTATGATCACGCCATTGTATTCCAACCTGGGTTACACAGTGGGACCCTGTCTCTTAAAAAAATTTTTTTTAATTAAAAAGTTAAAAAAACACCAGCCTTTCTTTTATAGCTTTGAGGTATATATTTGGGAGAGTAAAGTCACTTAACCTTTGGGAATTGCTGAAGTTACAATCAAACCAAGAGCTTTTCCCAAGTTCAGTAATAAAGTAAATGGGTAGGAAATCAACAAGATTTATTGCTATTCCTGCTTGAATTGTTACCAGTTTCTTTTTCCTCAGCCTGAGATTACCATTGGATGTGTTAGTGCCCTCTTCTGGTTTAATATGGGCACTGCAGCTGGCATCCTTAATATGGGCAAGAGGTACACATCCTTTAAAGGCTTTTTTTGTTTGTTTGTTGGGGGGTTTTATTGCCTTTTTTTTTTTTTTCAAAATATTAAGGCAGTAAAATGTTTTTGTTACATGGATACCTTTTTTAATGCTTAAGTTGGGGCTTTCAGTGTACCCATCACTGGAAAAGTGTTCATTGTACCAGATAGGTAAATTTTTACCCCTCCCCTCCTCCTACCATTCTCCCTTCTTCCTTTTTTTTTTTTTTTTTTTTTTTTGAGTCAGAGTCTCTGTAGCCCAGAGCCTGGGCTAGAGTGCCGTGGCGTCAGCCTAGCTCACAGCAACCTCAAACTCCTAGGCTCAAGCAATCCTGCCTCAGCCTGCCGGCTGGGACTACAGGCATGTGCCACCATGCCTGGCTAATTTTTTCCTAGTTTTAAAGTTGTTTGTCTAATTTCTTTCTATTTTTAGTAGAGATGGGGTCTTGCTGTTGCTCAGGCTGGTTTCGAACTCCTGACCTTGAGTGATCCGCCCACCTTGACCTCCCAGAGTGCTAGGATTACAGGCGTGAGCCACCACGCTCGGCCTCATTCTCTCTTCTTGATATCCAAGGTCCTTTAGATCTCTTTGTGCCCATGTGTGCCCATTGATTATTTCCCACTTACTAGAGAGTACATGTGATGTTTGTTTTTCCATTCCTGAGATACTTAAGATAATGGTCTCCGTTTCCATCCAAGTTACTACAGAAGACATTATCGTATTCCTTTTTATGGCTGAGTTTTTGTTTGTTTTGTTTTTGTTTCGAGACAGGGTCTTGCTCTGTTGCCCAGGCTGGAATGCAGTGGCCTGCTCATAGCTCCCTGCAACCTGGAACTCTTGGGCTTAAGCCATCCTCCCAACTTAGCCTCCCAAGTAGCTGGGACTATAGGCATGTGCCATCACACCTACCTTTAAAATAAAAGTGATATAGATACATTACAAAAGATTTGGAAAATAAAAGGAAGGAATCACTCATAATTCACCAGCAATATAAACGCTCTTCATAAATACGGACACTCTATGTCAGATGTTTTGGCCACCATTAGCAAAATAATTAAGATAACTGAGAAATTACTGATTTTACTTGATGTAATGAGTCATAAAAAGAGGCTTATTATGTATTAAAATGGATTCTCAGTAATTAAAGGCATTATTAGTACAACATACTAATTTGTCACAAGATTTTTGTGGGTTTTTTTGGTTTTTTTTTTTTTTTTTTTTTGAGTCAGTGTCTTACTCTGTCACCCAGGCTGGAATACAGTGGCACGGTCATAATTCACTGCAGCCTTGAACTCCTGGTCTCAAGCGATCCTTCTCCCTTAGCATCCTCAGTAGCTGGGACTACAGGCATGCGCCACCATGCTTGGCTAATTTTTTTAAGATTTTTGTAGAGACGCGGCCTCACTGTGTTGCCCAGACTGGTCTTGCGAAGGAGTGAGCCACTGAACCTGGCCTATCACAAGGCTTTAAACATATTGAGATACAACTAGAAAGAAGTATAACGTCTTTTAAATGAAAATAAATTTTAGGTAGTATGATATTAAAGATGAAGTTATAACCTGAAAAGTAAGGAAACATTGACTTTGCTCTTTTGAGAACTTTTGGGCTTTCACTGTTCTAGTACCCATTGAACTAGCTTGGGTTAGTTACTTTAGGACTGTAGGAAGAGACTAGCCAAGGCTTCCTTCTGTCTCTGTGAGATTGTGTACTGGTGTGGCAGTTTGTTAGTCCGTTAGCTCTCAGTTATTCTCTTCTGTTTTGGAATACCCAAGATATACACAGTATACCCAAAGAAAAGGATAATTCCCTATTTGTACCTGTGGTTCTCTTTAGCAGTGATTCTCTACTTGAGACATATCAGAATCTCTGTAGAAGCAACAATTTGTTTATAGATTTAAAAGGATCACATACTCACACCCTCTCAGGAGTCAAGACCCAATCCCCATCCCACATCCTGTTCCCCATCTCACATCCAACTGAAAGCCACTAGTTCGGACAGTCTTCTCTAAATTCTGCTAAATTGTAGTCATAAAAATGTTTAAGAACCTTCATTGAAAGTTACTCAAAATTAAGATCTTATTTTCCTGTGATTGATTCAATAAGGTAGACTTTAGCCAGGAGTGGTGGCACATACCTGTAGTCCTAGCTACTGGTGAGGCTGAGGTGGGAGGATCACTTGAGCCCAGGAGATCAAGACTGCAGTGAGCTACGATCAGGCCTCTGCATTCCAGCCTGGGCAACCTGGCAAGACCCTGTTTCTTAAATTAAAAAAAAGAAGAAGAAGAAAGAGATGAAGGAGAAGAAAAAGTGAATCCTATTTCTATATTTGTCTTGGGTTTCTGGGTGGATGGTGGAACCATTTTCTGTCATCAGGGGACAGTGTTAGAAGATGATGCTGTCTTTGATATGTGGAATTTGAGGTGTTGTGAGATGCTCTTAGTGATCTCTTCTGTCCCTATAGCTTCAAACTACCAACTACGTGTTGATAATTCCCAAATCTATACTCTGCTAGTCCAGTCTGCCCTATAGGCCATATGTCATGCTGCCTTTACCTCCTGGCCCTCTGTCCTTTTATACATCACTCTATTTAATCATAGTTCTGACAGTGCAAACCTTTTTTCATAGAAGGTGGAAGCTTGATAACTTAAAACAGATTTGGTTAAAAAGGTCTCTTCTATATTGTTTTACAAGCCTAAATTTTGTTAAAAAAAAAAAAAAAAAGTCCCTTCTGATCCCACAATCTTAATTTCCTTGTATCCCATTAGCAACAAAGAGGAAAGGAAAATAATCTTACTGCTCTGTAGCAGACTTTAACTTTAGTTCTTCAATTTTCTGTTACAATTGTAGTAGAGATGGGCAGTCAGATGAATAATAATAGCTAACATTGTATTACTATCTAATCCATAGTGTTCTGAGCACTTCCACACATTAACCCATTTAATTCTGGCAACATACCTGTAAAGTAGATATAGTATTATTTTGTTTCACAAATGAGAAACCCAAGGCACAAAGAGGTTAAGTGTCTTGTCTAAAATTACACAGGGAGCAAATGGAAGAGGAGGCAATCTGGAGCCAGAGTCTGTTCTATGCTATACTAACTCTAAAGCTGGGGATAAAATATGTTACTAGGTAGGGATCTGTGGCCAAGTAGAAGCCAGGAGGCATTAAAGGGGCTCCAAAGAGAGAACTGGAATAAGCCCTAAAATAAACCTTTGCTAATATACATTTGCCTATTTCCGGACTTTCTAAACTTTGCCGTTGCGCTATTGTCTGTGGTTAAGCCAGCACCACACCATCTTGATAACAGTAGCTTTTAATAAGTTTTGAAATTGGTTGTGTTAGTCTCCTAACTTTGTTCTTTTTCAAAGTTGTTTTGACTCGTGCAGTTCCTTTACATTTCCATAGGAATTTTTTTTTTTTTTATTTTTGAGACAGAGTCTCACTCTGTTGCCCAGGCTAGAGTGAATGCCATGGTGTCAGCCTAGCTCACAGCAACCTCAAACTCCTGGGCTCAAGCAATCTTTCTGCCTCAGCCTCCCAAGTAGCTGGGACCACAGGCATGCGCCACCATGCCCGGCTAATTTTTTCTATATGTTTTTAGTTGGCCAATTAATTTGTTTCTATTTATAGTAGAGACGAGGTCTCGCTCTTGCTCAGGCTGGTCTCAAACTCCTGACCTTGAGCGATCCACCCGCCTCAGCCTCCCGGAGTGCTAGGATTACAGGCGTGAGCCACCACGCCCGGCCTATTTCCATAGGAATTTAAGATCAGCTTGTCCATTTATACAAAAAAGCTTACTGGGCCTGTAATTGGAATTAATGAGGATTATTTATTTATTTATTTATTTTTATTTTTTTGGAGACAGGGTCACACTCTGTCGCCCTGTGTAGAGTGCAGTGGCATCATCGTAGCTCACTGCAGCCTCAAAACTCCTGGGCTCAAGCAGTCCTCCTGCCTCAGCCTCCTAAGTAGCTGATGCTACAGGCACATGCCATCATGTCCAGCTAATTTTTTTCTTTTTCTTTTTTTTCATGAGATGTATCCTTCAGATTTTCTATGTTTAGTAGAGATAGGGTCTCACTCTTGCTCAGGCTGGTCTCAAACTCCTGAGCTCAAGCATTCCTCCTGCCTTGGCCTCCCAGAGTGCTAGGATTACAGGCATGAGCCACCATGCCCAGGGTAGAATTTATATTATTAATATTTCTTGTTTAATGTCTGACAGTTCCCTAGTGAGACTGTCTGGGCCTGGAGTTTTCTGTGTGGGATGCACTTTATCAGTTTTATTCCTTTGATAGATATGAGACTATTCAGTTTATCTATTTCTCGAGTGAGCTTTAGTAGTGTCTTTGAGGAATTTGTCCACTTTGTCTAAATTGTCTAATTTATTGGCATAAGATTGTTCATAATATTCCCTTATTATTCTTTTAATGTCTATAGAATCTGTAGTGATGTTACCTCTCTCATTCCTGATATTGGCAATTGTCATGTTCATTATCTTTTACTTGGTGAGTCTAGCTAGCATTTATTGTATTTTATTGATCTTCTCAACCAACTTTGATTTCATTGATTTTTCTCTTATGTTGTTGTTGTTTTTGTTGTCTGCTGATCTCTTTTACTTTTTTTCTTTTATTTTTTTTCCCTGTGGGCTTACAGCCGCACACAATACGACATGCACGCACGCCACCAGAGCCCCAGCACCTTCCCCTGCTTTGCTGATTTCTACTAATTTTTATTTTCTTTCTTCTGCTTGCTTCCCATTCAAGTTGTTTTTTCTTCTTTACTAATATGGACACTTTCATATTATCTGTTTCCCTCTATGTACTGCCTTGTCTGGGTCCCATAAATTCGTTTTTTGTTTGTTTGTGTTTCAGAGACAGAGTCTCACTCTGTCAGCTCTGGGTAGGGTGCAGTAGTGTCATCGTAGCTCACTGCAACCTCAAAACTCCTGGGTTGCAGTGATCTTCCTGCCTCAGCCTCCCAAGTAGCAGGGACTACAGAGGCATGCCACCACACCTAGCTAAACATTTTGATATATTTGTTTTCATTTTTATTTTGTTCCAAATATTTTCTCATTTCCCAGTTGATTTCTTCTTCTTCTTCTTCTTCTTTTTTTTTTTTTTTGAGACAGTCACTTTGTTGCCTGTGCTAGAGTGCCATGGCATGAGCCTAGCTCATGGCAACCTCAAACGCCTGTGCTCAAGCAATCCTTCTGCCTCAGCCTCCCTAGTAGCTGGGACTACAAGCACATACCACCGTGCCTGGCTAATTTTTTCTACTTATTTTTAGTTGGCCAATTAATTTCTTTCTATTTTTTAGTAGAGACTGGGTCTTGCTCTTGCTCAGGCTGGTTTCAAGCTCCTGATCTTTAGCGATCCACCCGCCTCAGCCTCCCAGAGGGCTAGGTTTACAGGCATGAGCCACTGCGCCTGGCCTGATTCCTTTTTTAATCTGTGGGTTATTTAGAAGTGTGTTATTTAGTTTACAAATATTGAGGGTTTTCCTAATATCTTATGTAATTACTCTGTAATCAAAAAGCCTAAAAGTGACGTGAATCCTTTTAAGTTTATTGGGGTTGTTTCATGGCTCGGGATTTGATTTATCTTGGTAAATGTTTCACATGTATTTGAATGTATAAAATTTGCAGTTGTTGAGTATTTTATAAATGTCAAAAAGGTCACATTGGTTGATAATGTTCAAGTCTTCTATATCCTTACTGATTTTCTGTCTACTTGTTCTACCAATTATTGAGTGAATGGTGTTGAAATCTTACAATAATTGTGGATTTGGTTATGTCTCTCTAACAGCTTTAAAGTGTATAGCTCAGTGTTGTTTAGTATAGCTGGGAGTACAGGGTTGTGCAGCCATCACTACTATGTAATTTTGGATTTAGTTCCCGCTCCCTCCCCACCAAAAAGAAACCCCATATCCGTTACCAGTCATTCGCCATTCTCTTCTACCACCACCACCACCCCAGCCCTAAATAACCACTAATCTTCTTTCTGTCCCTGTGGATTTGCTTATTCTGGACATTTTATATAAATGGAATCATACATTTGGAATCTTTTATGATTATGATTGGCTCCTTAGCCTAATATTTTGAAGACTCATCCATGTTGTAGCAGGTAGCAGCATCAGAACTTCATTCCTTTTTATTGCTAAATAAGATTGTGTGGATATGCTGCATTTTATTTGTCCATTCATCAGTTGGTGGACTTTTGGATTATTTTCACTTTCTGGCTATTATGAATAATGTTTCTGTGAACATTGGGGTACACAAGTTCTTGTGTTGTATGTTTTCTTTTTCTTGAGTATAAAGAGTGGAATTGCTGGGTCATATCATAACTCTGTGTTTAACTTTCTGAGGAACACCAAATTGATTTGCAAAGCAGCTGCCCTATTTTACATTTCCCCTAAGAAGGTATGACGGTTCTAATTTCTCTATATCCTTGCCAATATTGGTTGGGTTTTTTGTTGTTGTTGTTTTTAATTTTTTTTTTGAGACAGAGTCTCACTCTGTTGCCTGGGCTGGAGTGCCATGACATCAGTCTAGCTCACAGCAACCTCAAACTCCTGGGCTCAGGCAATCCTTCTGCCTCAGCCTCCCAAGTAGCTGGGACTACAGGCATATGCCACTATGCCCGGCTAATTTTTTTATATATACTTTTAGTTGGCCAATTAATTTCTTTCTATTTATAGTAGAGATGAGGTCTCACTCTTGCTCAGGGTGGTTTCGAATCCTGACCTTGAGAGATCCGCCTGTCTCAGCCTCCCAGAGAGCCAGGATTACAGGCGTGAGCCACCGCGCCCAGCCTAAAGTAGCATTTTTAAAACTTTATTGTACACAGCCCTCTGTGTACAATAAAGAGACAGGGATATCACCCCAATTATATCAGTTCCCATTCACTGCCGTCTACTTTCCAGAATGGCCACATCCCTTGCAATGAGGGCTTTTGTTGATAAGTAGAGAAAGTAGTAGGTGCCCAGTTCTGCTGGTAATTTTTTAAATAATAAATATCACATCTTCCAAAGGACTAAAACCTTCCCATATGTTTCTGTTAGTGATTTTCAGAAATGATAAATGAGTACAAGCTAAATTTAGTGGCTATTTGAAGAGTTAGTTTTCTATGAAGGCTTTTGTCCCATCTATGATTTACAGGCCAAGACAGTGGGACTAATTCTGTACGTCAGCTGATATCTAGGAAACACCTGGCTCACTCAATAATTCCCTAGGGTTAGGTGTGTATTTTACATCTTATCTACACAAATGGCCCTGGGACCTCACTCTATTGTGATTCAGCAAACAGTACTAGCTAGTGATCTGAAATCAGCTGCCTATACCAATAATGACTCCATTGGACCTTATCTTTCTATTGTGACTCCTAAAATTAGTATTTCTTTCTGTTATAATGAAATAATAATCTCCATTGATTGCAAAAACCAATGCCTGCTATTACAGCATGATTACTTTCAGAATAAATTGAAAACAGTATTGTTCAGTAATTATCATGTTAAAGAGATTTTAGTCTGCAAAATAGGAAGAAATCCTGTCAATTAGAGACAATATCCAATAAACCAATAGCCAAACTGTACTAATGCATTAAACATAATTAGCCTTAGATTTTAAAAAACACATTCAGAGGCAAAGCTAAGTCATTTCCTGGGAAGATGTTGTGATTGCCAAGCCCAGCTTTAAGTCACCCCTATATCCGAGGCAGACTGAGGCCCAGAGGAGAGCATAACATTCAAGAACAAAGCTTGGGTAATGTTTTCTTTTTATTATTATTATTATCTCCTGTTTCCACTAGAGTAAGCCTAGTTCAGGCCCTTGTCACTTAGCATATGTTTCTACCTCCAGGCTGTGCCTCCACCCATCTATGCTACACACCACAATCCAATCGTCTACAAGAACTAAAGAGTCATTCTTTCCCACTCTGATACTCCTTGCATCAGTTGGTGTTGTTTAGATAATGGTCTTGGCGGCTTAATATACTAAGTTTATTTCTTGCTGCATGTTGGGGTCTGGTGGGCAGTGAGGCTGCTCTTACTGTGGACACTCAGACCTGGTGGATGAAGGCTGTCCTGGGTCAGGTCACGGGGCCCACAGTCGAAGGAAGGAACATGGCAAATCACACGCTGATACTCAGGTCTCCTGTCTGGGAGTGATGCCTGTGACGGCCACTTACGTTTCTTCGGCCAAGACAAGTCCCATGGCCTATGCCTCACTTCAAAAGGGGACAGTGAGGCACCACGTGCCTGCAGAGACACGGAGTATTTGTGAACAGCCCACATAACTGTTACTTCTATAACAGAATTTAAAGATGAGAAATGTACAACCCCATGCGAAAGTAGAGTGAGGACCATTAAAATATCTTGTAAATATTTTTTATTCAAAAATTTTTAAAAATTTTTTCTATCTAAATCAGGAAACATAAATATTTTTAAACTTTTAGAGAAAATAAATTACTTCAGCACATCAAATGGTATTAGTTTTTTAAACATATTAAATTAGCAATAAAGATTCTACACAAATCATTTCCTATTATAATGGTTTTCTGTCTGCAAAATTTTAAATTGCTTTCCTCAGCATTTTCGGCACTAGCTATATAACCATTTTGCCTAGTAGCAAAGGTAAGTGAAGAGGCATTTTTCTACTGTTTGGCATTCTACCAAATGTCATGTTTTATCTTTATCTCCTTATAACAAATAAAAATTCACATATTCTCAACCAAACATGTTCACAGTCTAAAATGATATACATAAGTTTACCTTCCATAACTCAGATTTTATAGAAAAGATATTTGAGATAAGAGAGAAATATCTAAAGTGATATAGTGTTATTATTTCACCTCTCTGCTCAAAACCTTTAAAAATTCCCATCACCTGTTCAGATCCAAATTCTAACATTTAGCAAATTGTGAAGTTGGCCCTGGGAAATAGCTTCCTTGCTCTCCTTTCAGCCAGGCATAGGTAATAAAATATAAGCAGGAGTTGTTTTTATATTATTATCTTGATCTAGAAAGCACTTATAAAGCGCATACTATGTGCCAGATACAGGCAAGCGTTTGACAAATACTAACTCATTTACTGTGCATAACAATTCTATAAGGTAGTTCTAGTATTATTGCCCCATTTTAGAGATGAAGAAACTGAGGGTCAGGCAGTTGAATAATACACAGGAACACAGCTAATAAGTGACAAAAATGAGATACCAGCCCATGAAGTCTAATCCTAGGCTCTAGACTCCTAACCACTGCCTTATGCTTTCTCTTGGGCCAGGGCCCTGAAAAAGCAAGTGCAGCTTCTCCACGTTCTCTTGTTCTATCTGCTCCGTGGCCCCAGGGGATGGCAGGGCCACACAATTGTAGGAGCCTGGGTTTTGATTAACGACAGGGGAGCGAGTTACCCACTAGACAGGAACTCCTACACTAGACTGCCACATGAATTAAAAATAAACTTCTGTTGAGCCAAGGAACTGAAATTTTGGGTTTGTTTGTTACAGTATCTAGTGTTTTTCCTCTAGTAATATCCATGGCAACCGAGACCAACAACAATTTTACTTTGTCCGGAGTCAAAAGACCTGGTTCAGCCCAAGCACAGTTTCTGACCTAATGGATGACCTTCAGCAAGCACTTCCTCCCTCAAGGCGACATTTGAAAAATAAGGGGGTTGAATTAGACCAACATTTTGCAACCTGTATTCCACAGTATATTCTACTTTGAGTATGTTGTTTAAACCTTCTTAAAAACAGGACTCTATAGCCAAATAAGGTAAAGAAATCCTGGATAATACATCCCCCTTTGGAGATTCATAATGCATGTTCACTTAATGATTTGAGACATTCTTCCATAAAGACTTTAACATCAGTATTCACCAGATGGATTTATTTGACCATAGAACTCTTAATTATTTTTAATTAGGAGATACTTATTAATACTTACATACGAATGTACTAAGAAATGTAGTTTGAGGAGCGATGAACTAGATGAATCCTAAAGTTATTCCCAGTACTAAAAATGCTCTGCTATGGTTTCCTACCTTCCCAAATTTCCCCTACACAGCTCTAATCGTTACCTCTTCATTGCTACACATACGTAGCATATATCTCCATTTAGGACTGGGAAACTCTCACTTTGTTTCCTGGACCTGGAATAAACTTTTCTCTCCTCCGACCATTCCAAGTCTTTCCGACACTTCAAGGCCCAGCTCAACTGTGTCTCATTTATGAAGAGATCACGGTGTGATCTAGCACACAACTTACTTCTCTCTTACTCAACACACATTGAATTGTCTGGACCCTCCACAGGCATTTTAGGATTGGGCCCCACTGGAAAGTTTCTTGAAAGAGAGCATTTGTAGGGCAAGCCAACTGGAAGTTCAGGTTCTTGAGCCATTTTGATAACACATTGCTGAAACTGAGGCAAAAATCAGGCTGGAGTCACAAACAACGAAGATATGTGTTGACTCCAAGGAGAAGAAATGCAAAAACAAGCTCTGTGGTCCTTACCCAAGAGAATCCATGAGGATCAAAGAGTGAAATGCAATTCTAGTTGGTCAGAAGCTAGTCTACAAACAAAAAGGGGTTATGTTGGGATTCCTTTATTAGTGGTTGCTGCAAGATGGGTTTTTCTGTTTGAACCAAAAGGAACGTGCATTGACTGTGAAGGATTGGCTGTGTGCTCATTTTGCTTCCTCTACATTATGATGGTATTTTCTTTGGCACTTTAGGATATCTGATCTAGCAGCACAAGCACATGGGTGCCAGTTACATCTCACGCATTGCCCCACCATAGCCCAAAATAAAGTTCTGTTTTTAACAAAGCACTGGATGTCAGAACGTACACTGCTAATTTTGTAAGAACAGGAATATACCATAGGAAGAACCATTTGTGAGGAACCAAGATGGGTTTGTACCTGAAAGAAGCTGGAAAATGTAAATATCAAAACATCTGATCCACCTGGACAGATCTGGGTTTTAAGAAGATCTGATTTGGTGTGCATGATGGATGGGAGTTGAAGATTGGAGATAAAGACCCATTAAGAACCAGTTGCAGGCCGGGCACGGTGGCTCACGCCTGTAATCCTAGCACTCTGGGAGGCTGAGGTGGGCAGATTGCTCAAGGTCAGGAGTTCAAAACCAGCCTGAGCAAGAGCGAGACTCCGTCTCTACTAATAACATAAAAGAAATTAATTGGCCAACTAAATATATACAGAAAAAATTAGCCGGGCATGGTGGCACATGCCTGTAGTCCCAGCTACTTGGGAGGCTGAGGCAGAAGGATCGCTTCAGCCCAGGAGTTTGAGGTTGCTGTGAGCTAGGCTGACGCCCCGGCACTCTAGTCCGGGCAACAGAGTGAGACTCTGTCTCAAAAAAAAAAAAAAAAAAAAAAAGAACCAGTTGCAATTTTCTCCAGGTGGAAAAGACAATGAGATTTTGACTAAAGTAGGGGAGTAGAAGAGAAAATAAAAGCAAGATGATATTGAATGCAGGAAGGGATAAAGAAGGGGAGAGAGGGAGAAGAAAAGAATTGGAAGAGGAAGAAGGAAGGGAGAAAGAAGAAGAGAGAAAAGGAGAGGCTGAAGATGGCTTCCAGCCCTCTGGCTAGAAAACTGGGTGGATCCCAGGATCTTAGAGGAACTCCCCTATTTCTCCATACTGCCTATGTGCAGAACCACCTGAGTGGGTAGCAGGAAAGGAGAGCCCTCTCTCCCCCACATTATTCTGTAATATTGCTCTCAATATTACAGAATATTGAAGACCTCCTTACAGCAGAGTCAATATTTCAGACCCATTTTCCATTATTCCAGGACTGGGTTTGGTAATCAGGAGTACATAAGGCAAAGGGGACCTTCCAGAAGGCCAGAAGTGGCACAGCCAGGACAATCATAAGCTAAATTGTGAATGACATGAAGCTGACTTTGGCTTCTCATCCAGTCCCAGACAGGCAGCTCTCCTCACCTGCCACATTCCCCACTTTACTTCACCACAAGCCTCTCCATAAAGGACTTAAGTCTTTGTGAAAGACACCCTGACAAGGGTTTGGGAAAACAATAGAAAGGGTACTTAGGAATCAGGCTAACTTCATAGACTTGGAGTCAGACTAATCTGGACCTGAACTTCAACTGTTGGACGCAAAAGCCGGTTTCTCTTGAACTTTTGTTTCAAGAGAAAGGGCTAAACTGAAAGTAGAGATGTTGATTCCCTGAGTCCTAGGGAGCCATGGAATTTAAGGATATTGCTCAGGGAAAGTGAAGGACAAGTGGGAAAATTTTCTGCATCTATATGCTTTGGACTCACCATTTTTAAGCAGACATTACGAGGGCCTTGCCTGACTGTGAACACTTCCCCTGGAGAAAGAATTTTCACCAACATGGATCTCCTCTAGGCTCCCTCCCACTCTCTCATTTTATTCACTCTGCCATCTATCCAGTCTAAAGAACAGGAAAAAAAATTGAAGAAAAAGCCTCAGAGACCCATAGGACACAATCAAGTGTACCAATATATTCATAATTGGAGTCCCCGAAGGAGAGGAGTGAAAAATCAAGAAAGAAATAATGGCCAAAACCTCCCCAAATTTGATGAAAAAACATGCATCTAAACCTCCAAGAAGCTTAATAGATTCTAATAAGGTAAATTCAAAGAGACCCATGCCAAGATACATCATAATCAAATGGTCAAAAGACAAAAACAAAGACAATCCTATCAGCAAGAAAGAAGTAATATGTCACAGACAAGGGAACTTCAATAAGATTAACAATTTATTTCTCATCAGAAACCACACAATCCCCAAGGCAGTGGGACAGCATGTTCGAAGTGCTGAAAGAAAAGGACTCTCATTCAAGCACTTTTTTTTTTTCTTAGAGACAGGTTCTCTCTCTGCTACCCAGGTTAGCGTACAGTGGCACAGTCATAGCTCACTGTAGTTTCAAACTCCTGGGCTCAAGCAATCCTCCCACTTCAGCCTTGAGTAGTTAGGACTACAGGCATGCACCACTATGCCCAGCTACTTTTTAGAATGTTTTTGTAGAGATGGGGTCTCGCTATGTTGCCCAGGCTAGTCTCAAACTTCTGGCTTTAAGTGATCCTCCAACCTTAGCCTCCCAAAGTGCTGGGATTGCAGGTGTGAGCCATCATGCTGAGCCCAAGAATTCCGTATCTAGCAAAACTGTCCTTTAAAATGAAGGAGAAATTAAGACATTTCAATATAAACAAAAACTGAGAGAATTTGTAGAGCAAACCTGCTCTATAAAAAATAAGGGAATTTTTCAGGCTGAAATGAAAGGATGCTAGACAATAACTTAAATCCACACAAAGACCTATAGATTCAGTGAAGATAACTAAATATAAAAGAGAATGTAAATGTATTATTTATAATTCTTTTCTCCTGATTACATAAAGCAATAAAGTATGAATCTGTGTTGATGACCATGCAAAGTATAAGGATATAATTTATATGAAAATAACACCACAGATAAGAGAAGAGGCACTGGAGCTACATAAAAGGTTTTATATACTATTGTAATTAAGCCAGTATTAGTGTGAACTAAATGGTTGTAAGTTGTTAACTGTACTACCCAGGATAACTACTAAAACACACACACACGAAAGAAAGAAAAACAAACAAGGGAATTAAAATAGCCCACTAAATATCATCTACTTAATACGAAACAAGGCAATAATGTAGGAATAAAGGAACAAAAAAGACACAGCACACATAGAAACCAAATAACAAAATGGCAGATGTAAATCTCCATTCATTCATACAATGAAGTATCATTGATCCATAAAATGGAATGAAATACTGATTCAGGCTACCGTGGATGAAGCTTGAAACATTGTGCTAAGTAAAAGAAGCTAGAAAAAAGGTCACATATTGTGTGATTCTATTGATATGAGATGTCCAGAAAAGGTAAACCCACAGACTAGTGGTTGCCAGGGACTGAGGAAAGAGAGAATGGGTATTTACTGTTAAAGAGTATAAAGATTCTCTTTGGGGCAATGAAAATACTCTGCAATTAGATAGTTATATAGTGGTAACAGTTATTCTTCTTTGTCAATATACTAAAAACCACTCAATTGTATACTTCAAAAGGTGAATTTTGTGGTATGTGAATTCTATCTCAATTTTAAAAAATAGTAAAGACATACAAGACATACCCACCCCTTGGAGAGAATCCCAGCAACGTGAGTTAGGCCAAGGTGCTTCATCTTTTAGGACATCATTTCCTCGTTTGCTGATTGGACACGGTACCATCATCCCCACAAACTGGTAAAGTCAGTGCATGTGAAGCTCTGAGCTCGATGTCCTTCTCCTGTTAGTATTCGTAGTTGAATCTGGATGCTACTTCTTGTTATAACATCGCCCCCTGTCTAACCTAGCCTCAGCCGAGCCCCCAGTTGTTTTTTAGGTTCTTTGGTGGGGTTTGGTTTTATATATGCACTCTCCCTTTCTGAAAGTCCTGGGCAGAAGGACAAAGTAACATTCATTGAGCATCTGTTAGGTGCCAGACTCTGGTCTAAAATATATTACTTAGGCCTCCAGACAATGCCGTGGACTAGGTATATCTATTTTTACTTTAAAGGAAATGAAATGGAAGCCTGGCTTTTAAAAATTCCCTCCAAGTCATGCCATTAAGAGTAGGGATGTTAGATTTAGATGGGCTTGAGTTCAAATCTGCCTCTCAGCAAATCGTGCGAGATCTCCAGCGAGTTTCCGAAGCTTTTGAACTCCAGCTCCTCATCTATGAAACAGGGACAATAGGAGATTAAATGAAGTTATAGAATGATTTTGAAGATTAAACGAGATAGAGAATCTACAATTAGCACAGATCCTAAAATACATATGATGCTCAATAAATGTTAGCTAGTGTTACTCTTATGAGGGGCTAACTGGTGGCTAAACTGGGATTAAATCTCTCCCATTTCTCCATGTTGCCTCTGTCTTCTCTTCCCTATCCCTGCCCACGCTACTCACCCTGTCACCTGACAAACAGAGCATGTGCAGAAACATAAGCCTGCAGGGAGGACTGAGACCGGTTGTCCATAGAAATAGACATGCCCATCCAGTTTTCCAGAAATTGTCAACCACAGCATTTTCCTCCCAGATGCTGACCACACTCACACACACGTGCACATGCACACACAGTTTTCTTGCTATTTCTGAGTAGCCAGCACTCATAGCTTCATTTAAAAACCAGATACAGCCTGACCCAGAGATTCACTGAAACATCCCCCCAAAATATTGCTTCCTTGGCTTTTCAAAGAAACTCCAGTACACATCCAAAAAGCCTGCACAAACCTCTTTGCTTCCTCTGTGTCTAAACGACGTGGCTTTTGGCCTCCCAGCTACATCTGATCTCGGTGGAATGTGCTTATCAATCTTGGGAATGAGGCCAAACAGTCTGGTACCCTGGTAGCTAAGGAGGCTTGTAGAAGCTTGTGACATGTCATTAGCAAGTGGGTTGACACAGGATTTCAGTTTCTTATCTTCTGGCAACTTCCATCAGACCCAGAATACCTCCCCCCAACACACACCCTTTCAGACTCACCCCTTCTCTCCTATCTCAATCTTACTTTCTTTTCTGATCTATTGGCATCAGTTGAGCATTAGCTCGCACCATGGTCATTATGAACTATCAATATGATAGCTCATAGCAACCACTGGTCACCCTCAGCTCCCCGGGAACACTCGGCAATAGGCCTTGCCATTCCCCAAGGAGAAAGCATGGGGTACAGACCGGCTTCTGTGTGGACAGGCCTGGCTTTGAATGCAGCTTTCTTCCAAGAGAACGTGAATGAGGTCCTTCACTTATCTGAACCTCTTTTCTCATTTGTAAAAGGCAGCTAATAAACCCTAGACGGATTGTTAATGAGAAATAAAGGAGGTATAGTAGGCACCCTGGTAGTTATTAGCATTGCCATCATTGTCGTTGCTATTAGGATGCCAAGAAGCACCTGATAGGAACTCAGTTCAAATCACGCTGTCTTCAAAACTATTACTTGATTGTTAAAAAATTAACTGTGACATGTATAAACTTCAAGATTATACACACTCTTTATACCCAAACACTCAACTTTCAGGTCTTGAGTCAAAAGAAATAATCATGGATGTGGGGCAAAGACTTTGCTACAAGAATGATTATCACATTATTGTTAATAATACTGAAAAACTAGAAACAATGTAGACATGAAAAATGAGTTATGATATAGATGGTGGAACTCCCAATTCAACAGACGACTAGCAGTCCTTTAAATGTGGTAAAAGAATGCTAATGACATGGAAAGGTATTTACAATGTGTGCAGTGGAATACATAGTTGAAGTGTTAAAAAGCACTTACAAAAGAGCATCTAGAACATGGTCCTGACTTTATTTGAAGGAGGGGGTGGAGAGGACAACATGTGAGTATACAGAGAAAAACCAAAAAGGTAATCATTAAAATTCTAAAAGTGAGTAGTCTTTTTCTTTTTTTTGAGACAGAGTCTCACTTTGTTGCCCAGGCTAGAGTGCAGTGGCATCAGCCTAGCTCACAGCAACCTCAAACTCCTGGGCTCAAGCGATCCTCCTGCCTCAGCCTCCCAAGCAGCTGGGACTACAGGCACGAGTCACCATGCCTGGCTAATTTTTTCTATATATTTTTAGTTGGCCAATTAATTTCTTTCTATTTTTAGTAGAGATTGGGTCTCACTCTTGCTCAGGCTGGTTTCAAACTCCTGACTTTGAGCGATCCTCCTGCCTCAGCCTCCCAGAGTGCTAGGATTGCAGGTGTGAGCCACCATGCCTGGCTCATTTTTTCTATATATATTTTAGTTGGCCAATTAATTTCTTTGTATTTTTAGTAGAAATGGGGTCTCACTCTTGCTCAGGCTGGTTTTGAATTACTGACCTTGAGCAATCCACCCACCTCGGCCTCCCTGAGTGTTAGAAGTGAGCAGTCTTATTACAACTTTTTTTCTGTTCTGTATTTTCTAACGTTTTGATGATGAAAATATTGAGAAAAAAGTAAACATTTTTGGTAAATTTCATTGAGACAAAACATACCTACAGAAATGTCACACAAGTTCTAGTATAGCTTGATGAATTTTGGTAAACACCTGTGTGTAACTGGCACCCAGAGCAGGAAACACAACATTTACCAGCAGCCCAGAAGCCACCCTTTTACCCAGTTCTGGTCACCTGCTACCCACTAAAGATAACCACTACCCTGATGTCTAACAGTCTAGACAGGTTAAAACATTTCAAGCATTCTACTATTGGAATCATCACCCATTCACTTTGCTTCTCTCCTTTTCATTCACCATTGCCTAAGAGAGTCATCCGTGTTCTTGCACATAATTGTAGTACGTTCATCCTCTATGCTATGTTCTATTATATGAAGATACAATTTATCTATCCATTCTCCTATAAATGTGCATCTGTGACAATGCTAGTGTTGGGGGTTATGAATAGTGCTGCTAGCTACATTCTTGTACTGTCTTTTCTTGCACTTATGTGCACATAGAATTGCTGGCCACAGGAAATGTGTATGTACAGGTTCAGAGACACTGCACACAGTTTTCCAAAGTAGTTGCTCCAATATACACTTCCACTAGCAGAGTGTGAGAATTCTGGTTGCTTGACTCCAGATACTTGTCAATGCTCGTCCTGGGTTTTCACTTTAGCCATTTCTAGTAGCACTGCATTGAGGTTTTAATTTACATTTCCCAAACAACTAGTAGAGTTTAATACCTCTTCAAATGTTTATTGGCACTTGGATATTCTCTTCCGTGCAGTGGCCTGTTGGAGTCCTTTGTCCATTTCTCTGTTAGGTTACTTGCCTTGGGGAAGAATTCATATATTCTGCCTACAAATTATATCAGACGCATGTATTGCAAATGTCTTTTCGCATTGTGCGAACTTGATTTCTCAACCTCTTCGTAGTGTCTTTTGATGAAAGAGGGTCTTACTATCGATGCCCTGCAGTTCAATCGTACCTTTTTTGTGTCCCCTGGCAAGGGTGAACCTTTGGTCACATCACTTAGCACCCCCATCCAGAGTCAGGAAAGGCAAATCTATATTCAGAATAGGTTATGGATCCCCATGAGGACAAACTGCCAGTCCTTCTAAGATGGAAACGGGCCAGTAGTACTACTCCACCTGTAATACTGCTGTTTTATTTTTAGTCTGGGTTCTTGAAAAAGATGCCAAGATGGGGTTAAATGTGCAAAGATTTTATTTTAAGAAAACGGAGAGAGTTGAAAATGGGAAAGCCAACAGACCACAAGTGTAGGACACCCCAAGTATTGGAGTGAGGGAGGAAAGGTTAAATAAAGGCATCCCAGATTATTGCCATGAAGTCTATGGAAGCTTCTGCAAAGCCATCAGGAAGTCCTGGAGCCAAAGCCCCCTGTCAAAGTTGTCCTATGTCTTCCAGCAAAGGATCTGTCTATCTCTGCCAGGCTCAGTCAGTGCTGGGAGCAGCCTGTGGGAAGCATGGTCTCAGGATAAGCACAGTGATGAATTTCAGAGCACAGGAGCTGGGCCCTTGGTTAATTATACTTCGTGTAATTGGAGCTCAATGAGGCACACTCTCATAGCCACTGCGCCAAGATAGGGAATGTGGGAGGAGGAGAAAGTAGAAGTGAATGGGGGAGGTGACTGATGTGTTCACTTTGGGGACATGTTGAGTTTGACACATGTTCCCCTCTTAGGTGTTCCCCAACCATCCACACATGCAGGTCTGTGATTCAGCAAGGGGATCCGGGTTGCTGAGGTAGAATAATAGGGAGAGAGAAAAGGAGGCGTAGGTACCTCTTTAAAGGTGATATGATGGCATTCATGGGCCTCAGGGAATTCAGCGACTTCGGGTTCTTTCTGCCCAAATAGCTCAGTTCAGGAGTGGAGAGCAGAGAAGGAAGAAAGAGAAAAAAAGCCCTGTGTGGTAGACCACAGGGCCATTCCCAGACTTGGGGACCCTCATTACTAAAACACTTTCCCAAACATGGCAGCCCAAGGCTATTTCAACTATATTTATCTCTCCAGAGAATTGGTTTTTTTCCTATGTAGAACCTGAACATTGCCAAAAGTAATTGGTACCAGTATTTCAGTAAGAATTTCAGGGAGAAGCTAGGGTGCATTGATTATACACAAGTGAGCCTGCATGCACACTTGTGTACACACACACACACACACA
>CAUYRT010094226.1:0-26248 GCA_963574885.1 Lepilemur ruficaudatus | reverse complement strand
AGGCACCACATGTACTCACCAGCCAATTGGTATTAGCTGATCAACACCTAAGTGGACACACAGGAACAACATTTATCGAGTGTTGGGCAGACGGGAGGGGGGAGGAGGGGATGGGTATATACATACATAATGAGTGCGATGCACACCGTCTGGGGGATGGTCAGGCTTGAGGCTCTGACTGGGGGGGGAGGGGGGCAAGGGCAACACACGTAACCTAAACATTTGTACCCCCATAATATGCTGCAATAAAGAAAAAAAAAGAAAGAAAAAAAATAATAAAAAATAAAAAATAAAAAAAAATTGGGCAGAAACAAAAGTACTCTGTTTACAAAAGGACTTCCGCTATTACTAGTCATTAGGAAAGACCTGGCAAATTTCCTACAACGACTTGTGTCTGTTTCACATGCATTGTCTATTTTGATCCGTGACTTTGTTTTCTCCTGATGCTCACGCTCAGGATCCTGCACAAATATAACTGAGACATTAACTGCCCTCACCCCCGTGTACAAACACCGCAATGCAATCTGCTTGCTTAGTTACGTGAAGCATCACTCTGCTGTTTATGTAATAATTCTAATTGCGCAGCTTTTTATGTATCCAGACAAACGGAGCAAATTGAGATTGCCCAGCGAGGCCGGGCGGTGACCTCCACTTGAGCACAGCGATTTGCTGGCTGTCTGTGTACAAACAGCTGAACCGCATCTTAATTCCAGGCTCAAATTGAAAAGCTACAATGAATGCTCTGAGGCTGCCAGAGACAAAGATAGCTTCCTGATAGCAGAAGCTGAAGTGACAGAGGTCTCCCCAAAGCAAATACAATAAGTGACTTTCAGCCATTGACTTTCTCCCGGTATATAAGATGATGATGGTGGTCGGGGACATGTGTTCATTCAAATAAGGTGCCCAACTGTCCCAGTTTGCCCTAGGATGCAAGACTTTCTGTGCCAAGACTAGAAAGAAAGTTCTGGATAAACCAGGATGAATTGGTCACCCTACTCACGAACATATAGGAAATAACCAGCTGGGAACCAATAATACTACTTCCAGGAATGTATCCAAAGGAAACAATCACAGTTGAGTATAAAGATTTTCATATAAGGTTATCTATCCCGTGCATGTATGTGTGGTTGGCCTGGACACCCCACTCGATGCAGAAAAACAAACTGGAAAACAAATAGCACTGAAATGTACAGTCATCACGGCAGGGTATTTGGATCATGCGTGATATTTAATTTTGCCTTATACTTTCCCTCAATTTTCTGCAACCACCATAGTAATTTTCTGATCAGAAAAACATCAAGTCTTATTTTAAAAACGAAGCCAATAATAAGACCAAGCACAGTGCCTTATGCAAAACAGTTACTAAATAAATATTATTTAAAGTGTATGCACAGAGTATGCATTTACCCCAGATATTTCAGCAGTTGCATCTGTTGGGAGAGTCCTGGGTCCAAGACTCCACTGCAGAGTCGGAGCCATGCCTGATTTATTTACATGTAATTAAACATTATCCTCACGAAAGACTCCGAGTACCCTGCACTGACATTATCTACAGAGAACGAACGGCTCCCTTGCTCAGTGGGATTGGACCCATCGTAGGTTTTTTCTTGAACTCTTTTCCCATCAATACCTCCCCACCCGCAGCAAGCGTTAACACAAGTTCAGAGCAACCCGGCTTACAAACCGAGCAGGAAGTGAAACCAACAAGGAGAAGAGAATGTGTCAATTTCCTTTTTTGGGCTGGTGTCAATGTCACCCTAATGCCGGCACGTAACATTCTGTAAAAGGCACGTCCCTGCTAACTCCGGGAAAGAACAAATTTGGCACAGCTGTAGAATAATCCTTGCAGGGCAAGAAAGAGCCAGCAGAGAACTGACACTCCGGTCCCCAGGTGTGCACCCATGACCTACAGTCCTACACAGCTGTGAGAATGCCAGGCTGACTTCGCACTCGCTCAGGGTCATCCGCCAAGACACCACAGCTTACAGACTGGCAGGCAGTGAGTGCAGAGCAAGGCGTGCTCATGGTAAACCACTGCGAACTCACGAGAGCAGGGCCAAGTGCTGTTCGGTGCTAGCATGCATCCTCCGGAGGATGTAGCACTTCCCTTGGTAAAGAGCAGACAGTGGCAATTAAAAGGAAGAGTCCTGGCTCTACGCCCCAAAGCGTCCTGAACCTGTCCCTTTGACCCCCTTTCCTCTGCCACCGTCAGCCACCATCATCTCTCCCATGACGACGGCCACCGCCTCCCAGCTGGTGTCCTGCTCCCGTGACTACTCCTGCCCCATGGAGTCATTCTCCATGCCGAAGACAGATGGATCTTTTAAATGCACAAAGCCACCCAGGCTACTTTTGGACGTAAAGTCCAAACCTCTTGCCTCGGCTTCCAGACCCCGCGGGGTCTGACTCCAGACACTGTCTGACCTGCCTAATTAAAACAGCTTCTTCTCCCCAACTCGGCAAATCCCCACGGAGTCACCCTGCCTCTCTGCCTCGCAGCAGCGCCAGAGGGGACCCGAACCTACGTTTTGGCCGGACGCTAAATGGGCCCAGGGCTCAAAATCAATCTTTGGCCAAAGCTGAGTATTGACATCACCAAAGAAACTTCTGGGGATACAAGAATACATTGAAATTATTAACGATTTAGTTCTTACAATTTTATTATTAAACAATAAAGAGTCAAAGTTAAAACTTTTGTTATTATGGTGTAGGAACAATAATTTCTTAGCACTATCAGCTAAAAACTTCCCCCGTGCCTCTGTATGACACACCTAGGAGGGACCAAAGAAACATTTACGTGATCTGAGGTTGGTGGGAGACTGAAATATTTTGGGGCCAGCTCTTCCTGTGTGGCAAATTGCTCACAGCGATACTAACGGATTAAGGTAAAACCTATCTTACTTTATCCAATGTGATGAATATCACTCCACCAAACAGGTCTACAGCCTCCCAAAGTGCTGGAATTACAGGCATGGGCCACCACACCTGCCCTAAATTACCTTCTTGTAGTGGTCTGATTTCTTTTAGAAAGGTAGGGTAGCACATGCTGGGGGGTTGGCTTCTGGCTCGGGTATTTATTATCTGTACCACTTTGACCAAGTCACAACCTTTTCACATTTCAGTATTTCCATCAGTGAAATGGGAATAGTGCTAGCATCTATCTCAGAGGTTTTGGTAGGGCCTTAAATAAGATGCCAACTATGAAATCATGAGCACTGGCCCACAGAAAGTGTGAATCACTGTTAATGATTGTCACAGTTAATGATCACTGTCTTAGACCCAGCCCACCTTTCTTCCCCATCTCCTCTTCCTCCCTCCAAACAAGAATAAAGCCACGACCACAGTAACCAGCAGGATTACTACACCACAGGCACCGTTTTAAGCATTGTATGTACGTTGATTACATTTTCCTAAGAATGTGGAAACTAAGGCACAAAGAGTCAAGTAATCTACCCAAGATCACACAGCTGAGATAGGGACCCAGCTCTCCCGATTTTGTTTGCTTTTCGGTGAGGCCACAGGGCTGCTGCATGTTGCTGGATCTAAATCAAGCATCTCGTTTTGTTATTGTGAGGATTTCTAGACTGCATCCCGGCTTTACAGGTAAAATAACTGTCTGGCATTCCTTCCTGTGTTTTCTCTGATCACTAAATAACAAATATGGTAGTTTTCTACACCCGGAAGAAATATATTACATTGGATTTCTACTGAACAGTGATGGAAAATCATCCCAGTTCTTAGATTACTCCAGATGTCAGAGGCAAGGAATCGTCTCAGGCAAGGCGTTAGAGAAGCTCAGTCAGAAAGGAAGTGGCCTACAGTCACCTCGTCCTTCAAGGGCTGTTAATAAAAAGTACATTCTTGTTTCACATCTGCCCGGGACTGGGCTACTCATGAAATCAGAACTTCCGTGGATTTTCCACAGTTAGATGGAGTATCAATGTCTAACTGGCAAATTCCAGCCACCACTTGATCATCCCATTCTGGAACTACCAACTGCAGAAATTTCACCAACTCAGAGTTAGTTGCAATTCCTGAGAACTCTGCCTTAAGCTCTGTCACTACGACTCTTCTCTGGACCAGCTGGATGAAGGAATTATGGAATTATTCGGATGGAAGGGGGTCTTCAATATCACTCCTCCAGACTCGGTGAAGTTGGGAAGCTTGGTGGCTTATATTAGACAGATTGGCAAATTTATGATGGAGTCGGGCGCAGAACTTGCAGCTCCCTCTCCAAAGCTTGCTCTCTGGCACCCAGTTCCTCCCCACCATCTACCCTCCTGTCTGCTGTTCTGTGATCCTGCCTACCTTCATCCTCTGGCTCACAAGCAAACACAAACTGGTCTTACGTAAACACCGGGGCTTCTGGACTGAGCTTTCTGGTCTGAGAGGCGGGACAGCGAGCATCCCAAACTGTGATTATAATTTTACTTCCTCCCAACCCACGTATCTTCTGGGAGCCTAGCAAAATCAAATTTCTGGGTCAGTGTTGGCTTTTACCATTTACGCTTTAATTAACTCTGAAAGGAACTAAGCCTTTCTCGGGAGGGAAAAACAAGAGAAACGGTATGCAAGTTTCCACTATGTAATGTCTCTGTCTCTATGTCTCCTGGACTGTGACCCTGGGCAGGGAGTGTTGAGAAAGGTAGGCGGGAAAGAGGCTGATTCTCCGGAGGTCTCATTCTCTTTTCCAAGTAGTAGCTTTTGAAGTTCTCAAAAGCTATAGTGGCTTCCGGACAATTTGTCACTCTCTGCCCAGGAACTCGGATTTCTGCAAGCAGCTTTTCTCCACGGCTCTACGACTTCAAAGGTCAGGTCTGTCTTGTTCCCCACTCTCACACTAATGCCTGGCAAACAGTATGTGCTCAATAAATACTTGCTGACCCATATCTCTGTGGTTCCAAGTTTTCTCTGGACACCTTTAAGACGGTTCAGGTTGTAAGACGGGAATCCCATCATACCTGAACTCCCCCAGTAGCTTCTCCAGGGTCTTGGAGTGAAGTTAAACCCTCCGTGTGGTCTGGAACGCCCTGAGCTGTCTGGCCCGTTCCCACTCTTTGCGATCTCCCTGTAAATGCTCCCTCCTGTTCATGGACTAACCTCTGGTCGTGTTGTTCTCCTTTCTGGTCCAGAAACACATCAAACCCCTTCCTACCTCAAAGCCTTTGTACCAGCTGTTCCTGTACCTGGACTGCGCTTCCCCTAATGCTCCAGTGGTAAGCTCTTCCTCATCCTTCAGGGGTCAACTCAAGCACTGCCTACTCCGAGGGGGGACCCTCGGCCACGAGAGTAGCTTGCACCCCCATTACATCTTACCACCGCAGCCTGCTCATTTCTTTCAGAATGCAAATCATAATTGTTATTAACTTGTATATATATTCAATCATTCGTTTATTGCCTATGCCCCTTAATAGGCCAAGGCTTGATATGTGATATTCGTAGCTGTAGCCCCAGCGCTAGTTGGAAAACATTCTGTCTACCCTTGTTGATGGAGTCTAAGGGCCAATCCTTGCGTATCACCCATTCTCATCTAAATTTCAGAGGAGCCCTCCAGGAAAGATATTCTGCTTCCATCTAAACCATTCTAAGGCCCAGTACGCAGAAAACATTTTTGGTTAAATTGGAAGAGGAGGTACCGTGAAGAAGATGATAAATGACTCAAGCAATTGGAGGGAACAACTTCCCTTTCTGACTTTGTAACTGACTTAATGTGGTAGCAATTTAATAGAAGTCTATTTCCATGAACGATTTGGGCATAATAAGTCTGGCCCATTCTGCCTTGCGCCATGAAGACAAATAGTACATTTCACAGAAGAAATATGTTACAGAGAGTCGTTATGTTTTCTTTCTGTCTTCTGTTTTAATATGGTCTCATCAGATCAGGTGTCATTGAAAAGCACCAGGGCTATGGCAAGATTTTCCAGTTAGGGCATTTTATTTTCTTATTCCCTTGGAATAAGTAAGGTTCCCAAGTTTGATTGTATTTTCTAACTCCCGGCAATAATGAAATCCATAGGGCACGAAGCCCGTGGCTTATCAGGGAGTAATGAACTTGTTAAATCATCAAATGCCAAGTGGCATCTTTGGTTGCAATTCAGAAGAATATAATTTCCGAGAAGTTAGCACAATGCTGGGCTACTAATTCAAGCTTCCTTTCTTTCCAGAAAACTTATTTAAATCTTCTGGTAGTTAATCCTCTGAGCATGCTTTTTTTTTAGAGGATAAGTTATACTATACGAAACTACAAGCAAAGATAGTAACCTTGGAGTATATCATCTAGTCAGGGAATATGTCAGGTTTCTTTATATCAGTTTTTCCAAGTTAATTTGCATACCCTCTTTCATCTCTGCCATCTCCACACACCAACACAAGTTACTGTCATGCTTACTTTCTATCACACCCAGGTACCACCTGTGCTATTATTCACCTAATACATTTGATTTAAATTAATTCGCTTTTTAAATGTTAATGTGTTTCTTTAAAAAGGAAAACTTATGTCACTGTTGCAAAAGACGAAGCAGCGTCACCAGCCATGAATGTGATGAGATCTAAACAAGACTATGAAATCCTAATGGGATGCTGTTGCCTGCAGTAGGCTCTGAGCCCAGGCCCGTGGAGGTGTCAAAGACCTACTAGCACCAAATTAAAACGTCCTTTTTGACCTGGCAAGAAGAACGGAAAAATAAATAAATGGAAAAGGGGTATCTCCCTTTTCACACGATTTGATGTCGCTCAATGCCATGTCTTGGTAAATCTGAACATAATCTCTGTTATCAGCACAGGTAAGAGTGCTACCCTTTGAAAAAACATTGCCTTAGGCCAAGAAGAGCCCCTGCTCTATTTCAGAGGAGGTGGGCAGACGTGCCTGGGTTCTTGGATCCACAAAGAATTTCGCCTCTCCATCTCCACGCCTTCCCGCGAGCGCTTGCCTACCAACAGGATTTCAGTGACTTCTGCCTGGGCACCCCATGGGCTTCCCATGAGAAGCAGAAACAATGTGTTGCAAATGGAGATGATATTTTTAAAGGAATACATCTCATGGTAACTTTGATCATGTATTCTCCTGGTTTTCTACATTAAAAACCTAGGAGAGAAAGACAACAGAATTGAAAGGATACATAGTCCGCTTGAAAATGATGCACATACAGCAAACCGATGGATAAAATGAAGGATAATTGTTGGTGCCACAATTTAGCTGAGAGCATGAGAGGCGGCCCCTACCTACGACACACACCATTTTTCCCAGCCACAAAGTATGTTTAACTCGTGAACACAGAGTGCTTAAATTATGCAACTGATCCCATATGACCATGTCTGGCAGGGCCCTGGTTATACGTGAAGAGATGGCATTGATGACAGAGATGAGGGACATCCAATGTCTGAGTCTACACATTAGCATTCTAAAGAACATGCTCTTGGACAAACTGGGTTATGTAAGGTACTGCTAGATTTGAGACTATACTTGAGAAAAAAAAAAGACAACAGCCAAATTCCTCGTAGACATGTGATAGGGCAAGATGTTAAAGTTCCAGTTACTGGGTAATAAATAAAACAAGCTTGAATGGAAATTTGGTTTTAGGAATATAAAGCAAGCATGGGCATCAGCTAGCTGTAAGAACAGTCGAACACAAGATTCAGAAGATGAACAGGGCAGGCAAAGGGCTGACCTTGTCGGATGATGAAGTGGAGTTATCAGGACAAATTAAAGATAACCCCTAAAAGGATACTTTTCGGGATAATCAAAAGCAAGTAGCAGAGATGACAGCTGGAGATTAGCAATGGGACAAATTGTAAGTAGAATGGGGGGGTGCAGTTGGGGTCGAGAAGAAGAGGAAGAAATAAAAGCTTCAAAGAAATGATGGAAAGCACTCTGAGTAATTCCAAACTGGAGAGAGAGGCGGGGAGAAAATGGACCTGCACAAACAGGCTCATTCATCCTACCAGATAAAACTGGAGGCAGAGGAAAAGTACCAGGACTGAATGATCACAAAGACAAGCATTGGGAAGAGAATTGTAGATTTAGAAGGAGCATCAGTAAAGGGTATAAGGAGAATCTATGTACAAAGGATAAAGGGAGAGACAGGAAAAAACATGAGTGCTGTCAGGTTTCAAACTCTGGGTATGTCCCCTGGGCACGCTATAGAAATGGCAAACACAGTGCTCAGACCCCTTCTCCTCCCATGGCAGACATGACAAGCTGATCTCAACACTACTGATTGTCCTCTGAATATGGATTTGGCCTCAGAACCCTGTTCAATACAGCCCTCGAGGTAGGCACTACTGACAGATTTGACGTGACCACGGCCATTGAAACCTGCATTCTTAAGGTGTTTAAGAACAAACAAATCAACAAACCCTCTGTGAAGCTTTGGTAGTATTCACTGAACAGATTGCAGGGGAATCAAAAAAGTATACTTCTGGCTAGAAAAGCAAAACGTTTCAGTGTGAGATGTTTATGGGTATGAACATCATAATCCACATGGACAGCTATGAGTAAATATATATATGTGAATTGAGTATTTCCAGTAGGGAGACCCCAAAGAGCGTATAATTATTCACAATCCGAAATTTTGTTTTAATCGTTCATAAGCTCACGAAAATCAACTCTTCATTTTCCCTGGCAACTGAATCCTTTACGCCAAATAAAATGATAGAAAATACATTTGGGGTTAAAATATCTCCTACGAAATGACAGCCTGTTGAAATAACCAGAGATTCCTCCTTCCTTCTCTATCTGACAGCACCATATTGGGCCCACCGTCTTAGAAGGTTGGCAGAAACACCAAAGAGGGTTTTCTTCGCCCATATATCACACATTTTTCAAAAGCACACATAAATAGCGCAGCATAACATAATAGCACTGACAACGATCAGACTGTTTGAGGAAAAATTGGGATTTCATCAATGGCAGTAAAAAGGAAACTGCATTTAACGTCAGTTTGAAACTAAGTTGTAAAAAAGGGAGAGAGAGAGGGTGGCAAGAGTGGCATGTGACAAGGTGCATTGGTTCCCATTTCCGCCACGCACACTCATTAATTTCACCCAGCTTCGGAGCATCTGAAGCTTTTTTTTGCCTGTTCATGCAAAGAGCCACTTGAAGGCATACAATGCCCTCAGATTTCCTCTAGTCCAGGAAACATTCAGGGCTTTCTTTGAACTGTTTTGTTTGGCCATCCTGGTAAGTTATTCATGTTCTGCCAAACAGCTCCGAGGAGGGGCGGTGAGCGGCTGTTTGGGGTTGCCCTTTTGTATGAATCAACACCAACACAAAAAGATGCTCATTAGTCCAGACTGGCTTCACCGAGACAAGAAAGGGAAGTGGTGAGGTGGCGGGTAGAGGGGGAAGGGAGCAGTGATCTCGAAAGATACTTTGAGGCCTGAGAGTCTACTGACATAAATGCATGAACCATTGTCGTGGGCGTGGACCATGGCAGCGGGATCCTCACTGAGCTCCTGTGTGACCCTCTGGCCCCCTTCACTGCAGCCGGGGTGATATCTTTTCAAAGCACGTCTCTAATCCTGTCTTTCATGCTTTTCCCCCCATGGCCTAACAAGGACCTCATGGTGGCGGCCCCTGCCTGCCTCTCTGGCAGAGCGTGGCACCCCTGGTTCTCTAAATTCCAGCCCTATTGGCCGTCTTTGAATTCCTCCTTGTCACAGGACCTTTGCTGACCAAGGACCTTTGCACAAGCTATTCACCCTGCCTAGACCACCCTCCGTGCCCACCTCCACCCCTCAACTTCCGTAGTACTAGCGCGAATATCTCACACGTCCTAAGGAAGGCCTGTTCTGCAGCTGTCCCCACAAACTGGCTCACTTCCTCCTTCCTACCTAGCTCCTCTCCAAGCACTCTTTCTCTGTTACCATTTCTAACTTTATCATTATATATTTGCATCATTTCTGATGCCCCCGCTAAACCGTGAGCTCTGCAGGGCGACCACAGTGACTGTTTTCCTCTCTACTGTGCGACGATACCTTGTCTACAACACACGCAGTAGGCATTTGACAAAACTGTTGACCCTCGTGAGTTAATGTGTTCTATTCAGTGTAACCTACTGTGTTCCTACTATGTCCATAAATAAGGCACATAGAGAAAAATTTTGGAAAAAAGGTCTTACTGTAAGCCAAATATTATTTTAAAAATGTAATAAAACAAATTTATATCGAACTCTCCTGCACGTCACATCGAAGAATGGAAGTTGTGACTAAACCTTCTAAGGTGAGTACCCAAACCCTCCAGAAAAAAAAGACTGTTTCCTTAATTTTCTTCAGTCCTCTGCTTTGAAGGAATTAGAATTCTTGTTATGGCTGCCAAAAAAAAAAAAATGTAGGCAAGAGATCTGTTTCGAAAAATAAACAAGGTATAGGTCTTCTAGAATTTTCTGGGGAAGCCAGACATTTGCTTTGGAGTTGGCCAAAAGGGAACCAATGGCAGCAACCTCTTTAAGACGAACCGCGGAGGAACGTAACTTACGTTGGTTTGGACGCCTCAGCCTGGTCGGTCTGCAGCTTCTCTCCTCCTTCCACCTCCATCGTGCAGTACACGATGCGATTCGGGGCCAAGGATTTGAGGCCCTGGACTTCCATGATCACCACCTGAAAAGAGAATCGCGCATCGTAGAGGTTATCGGCCGTGCCGTGCGCAGCACCACCCAGAGGAAAATACACAGATAAGAAGAAGTTACAGAGAAAGCCACTGGGTGCCTGATGGCTTCTGGCAGGTATCTACCAGCCATGCTGGGGTCAGTCTAACGTGAGGATGGGATTCCTCGTGGTGTAGCTTATTGCCTCCCAGGTGGAAAGACAAGGCTCACTAATTCAGACCAGACAGGCAGAGCAAATGGGCTACTCTTTTCATGTTAAATAAATAAGCTCATCTTGTCATTTCCACCAAAAAATAGACTCTCTCCTATTTTCTTTAACAGCAGTCTAATTGTGTGCAAGGTGACAGTCCACTCTACCTTGTCAGTCCTCACGGTTGTAGTTACTGCTTGTGCCTCTTTTCACCTGATCAGCTGTACCTTCCGTCTAAAACATTGCCCCAGTTCAGCAGGAAGCAGCTCAGTGACTACATCGCCCCTCCTCCCATAGATATGGAAGGGTGAAATTGACAGCGGGGAAATATGTAACAAAGAATGGCCTGAAAAAGGGTAAAAATGTTTCCTGTCTCTTCAAACCCCCTCACCCTTTTTGAGAACTGAAACCTACATCCCTGCCTCAAGCCAGTGGTCGGGACCGTCAGGAGAGTGTCCTTTGTTCTTTGTGCCACAGGAGATGACTCAGGGGAATTGCCTGAGGTCATGAGATGGTCCTGGCTGAGGATGGGATTAATCAGAGCCTTTAAAAGCTCTGTGCTTCTGCTCAGAAGGACGTTGGTACTTTGAGATAGGAGTCTGCCAACCTCCTCATTTGCCAGCAAGCTCCTCTTTCCTTCTTCTTGGAAAAAAAAAATTAAAAAGAAAATGAAAAACATAAAAGTAATCTAGCTTTTGATTCAGCACTTAACAGAGACATGGGCTCATGAATTCACCTTTCTCTTTGCAACAAGATAAGGAACAGTGCAAGTCCTAAGACAAAGGGCAAGTGCCATTCAGCATTGGAGTCAGAGAGGCAATAGGAAGTGGTGGGGACTGTGGCAAACTGGAAAGCTCCTGCTCCACCTGAAGGGAACAGCTGCCAATTGCAAGCCATTGTTGCCTTGCCTTTCCCCGGCTTGGAGTTACCAGATACCCCCATTTTTTTTCCTACCAGAAAATGGGAATCTGCATCAGAATCACAGTCAGAAATCTGATTTTGAAATGCTGACAATAATCCAAACAGGGAGGAATACAACACACAAATCCCGTGCAGGCCAGCACTGTTGAGCCAAAACAAACACATGTGTGCAGCTGCACGGTCTCCAGTCTAGACGGAGGGAAAAGGCTGGTGTCATGATGCACCGAGGTAGATCATTTGCAATTTCTGTCACTTGCCAGCACTGCCCCAAACTGCATTCAATCACCTGCTAGTCTGCTCTGTAGTGGTGTGCCTTGTCATGAGACAGAAGGAGAGAGAGAAGAGAAAAGAGAGAGGAAGGAGAAAAGAAATTGATAAAAAAAAATCGGAAACAAATGACCTACATCAGCGATCTACAGTGAGGAGTAATAAAATGTCACTCAACGGTACTCCAAAAAAGGTAATGGCCTTATACAAGGAGGAGAATATGCATATGCAAAACACGTACACTTTTTTAATGGGCTTGATTCAAGGAAGCACAACAGGGCTAGCATTGAGCCAGGATTCAGCAAGTCATGGGTTGGCTGCTTAACAGCCTCGCGGTTCTCAAACTTAATGTGAATCGGGATCGCCTGCAGGGCTGGTTGAGCCAGAGCTTGCTGGGCTCCACCCCCAGAGTTTCTGATGGGTAGGTCTAGGCTGGAGCCCAGGACTTTCCATTTCTAACCGTTTCCCAGCTGCCCCTGCTGCTACAGCTCTGAGAACCACGATACTGCTCATGTGACGTTGTTTGGGCAAATGACTTGATGTTGAAATCCCTTTATTTTTTAAGAAATCTCCAGGGCCTCAGTTTTCTTATCTATAAAGCGGAGGTAATAATATGGATCTTGTGGCTGTTTTTTGGAGATCAAAGAGATGACTGAGATAACTGAACATTTTTACACTGGGGAGAACCATACCAATGGAAAGAAATAGGAAGCACAGAGGAAAGAGCAAAGTGTTTGGAATTTAAAATATCTGACTTCAAATCCTGAGTGTGCATCTTCACTAGCCCTGTGATCATCTGCAGCTCTCTGAATCTTTCTGAGACTGCGTTTCCACACCTGCAAATACCTCCAAACACGGTTGTGAGGATTCACGGGGTTACTGACGACGAAGCACGCAGCCCATAGTGGCATTCCACAAATACCTGCTGCTTTTCACCAGCAGTAATCCCCTGCCCAAGGCCATGCCCCTGGACACCCGTGACCTCAGGTCCCATGTTGCAAAGTTAACTACTCTCTGGTGTCCCTTCGAGCCATGCGATTCTACACTTCATATAAAATATGTCTTGTGCCAACTTGCGAATTCAAATCCTCTCTCCTCCTCTTCCTGCCTCCCCATGGCACGGCCCCCCAAACACATTCACAGATAGATGCGCAATGGTTTCTGCTGGCGGTTTTGCTGTGAGGTGCGATTTAGCGTTCTAATTAAAAAGTGTTCGGGAACCCTATACTTGTATTTCCAAGTTAAAGTTGTTTGAATCGTGTATCCATGGGAATACGGCTGGCGAGTTGCCAACATCTATATTTTGGATAATCAACTATAAAATTGAGTACTAATAAACAATTAGAAAATTACAGATGTAAAAGCTTCATGAATATCAATAAACCTCTTTTCCCCCCTTTTTGAAGGAAGACAAGAGGCAGTAGGGAATGAATTGCCACCTCTAATTGGCAATCATCAAATTCAAAGACACCTAAGAAAATGTGTTCAGTATCTTAGGTGGCAGTATTAAAAAAAAAAAAAAGGAAAGTTTCTGTGAAATTACACTGATGATTTTTTCACACGCCAAATGCCCTACATTTAATTGAATACTACCTCTTCCAAACGCACTGTACATGTTGAAAACACTGTGATGTGAGTATCTTGCTCCGAACTGAGCATAGAAAAACAAATTTCCTGCAGTTAATTCACAGCAAGCCTTAATAATGGTGTAGAAAATTAATGCAATCTTCACACATTCTAATTAAATGTACAGAAATTTGATCTCTTCTCTTGGTCTCCCCAAATCTAGGGTCCTCATAACGAACGTCCTTGTGGGGGTTTGAGCTTTAGTAAGTTATAAATGGCTCTCAAACTTTGGAGTGCATAAAAAGTATTATTTCTGCAGAACTTGTTTAAATACTCATTACAGGGCTGCATCTTGCCTATGCTTTCTTTTTTTTATCTGACAACTTCATTGAGGTATGTTTTACATATCATATAATGAACCAATTTCAGGTGTAAATTCAGCAATTTTTAGTAAATTTACCAAGTTGTGTGACCATCACCATAAATCAGTTTTAGAACATGTTTATCTTCCCCAGTAATACCCCTTATGCCCATTCCGACCCCCTGCCCCAGGCCACATTAATCTGTTGATTTACCTTTAGGACATTTCATATCAACGGGATGAAATAATATGTGGTCTCTTGTGTCTGGCTTCTTTCCCTAAGCATAATATTTTTGAGGTTCATCCATGTCATAGCATACACATCAGTAGGCTGTCCCTTTTAATTGCTGAATTGTATTCCACTCTGTGGCTATACCACACATTGCCTATCCGTTCACCAGTGGATAGACACTTAGGTTGTTTCCATTTTTGGCTCTTATGAATAATGCTGCTATCAACATTCGCAATCAAGTGTTCGTGGGGACATATGTTTTTGGGTAGATATCTACGAGTAGAGTCGTTGGATCATATGGCAGTTTTACGTTTAACTTTTTGAGAAAATGCTAACCTGTTTTCCAAAGTGGGTGCACAATTTTATATTCCCACGCCCTGGTTCAGTAGGTCTGATGGTGCCCAGGAATTTGCATACTGAACCAGCTTCCCAGGTAATTCTGATGCAGGCAGATCAGAATGTTAAGCATGCTGTCACAATACTGGCCTGAATGGGTTCTGATAATATTTTGGGTGCTGAGATAAACTAAAAAAGTTTATGCCACAACAAGCAACTTTCTACCACGTAGCCAACAGGAAAGATAATTTACAACTCACCAGGAAATGATGCCAGATCGCCTCTCTCCTAACTGTAACACAGGTTGCCAAAACTTTAAACTTTCTACATTGCATAAGGCCCTTGCAAAATTCTTGAGCACTGCTTTAAGACAGGGAAAGTAATGCAAACTTAAATTTAGTAGGTGGTTCTTAAGATTGTGTTTCCTTAAGAAAAATGTGGGCTCGTGGAGATGAGGAATCGCTTGCTGATTAGCTGACCTATGCTTAGCAAGCTGTTGTTGCAATAACTGTTCCTGGGGTGCAAGGGGGAAAACAAGCTGATTGTGTGATGCATCCAATCACCCACGTCCTGCTTGCTGTGCCAGGAAACTTTCAAGGGCTCAGGGCTTTTTACCTCCAAGGAGAAAGACAGCACGACGTCTGACTTGGAGAGCTGGTTCTCGCTCTCCTCGCCCATGTCGATGATGGAAGCGTTGTGGCTGCGTTTGAGCTTCTGGAGCTTGAATTCCCCGCCTTTGGACACGGGCATGCTCTCCAAGTTGGCCATGAGCAAGTTCACCGAGGACTTCAGCTCCTCAATGTATGTGTTTTCCATTTCTTTGGACACAAACTTGGGAAATTTGCGTTCCTTGTGAAGAAAAAGAAAAGCGTGAGCACAGGAGTAAACAGAGACCTCATTTGCACAGAACGTTTTTATTCCACAGCCCAGAGTTAGAATCACACACACCGCTAGTGAAATTCACCTAGATTTCATGGCCTTGCGCTAGAAAAATATCCAGCCAAGTAGACAGCTGCCTGCCTTCTAGTGACTTCAAAAAAAATCTAACAGGTAAGAAACACATGCATAAACATACAGCAAGAAAGACTCAAATAAATGCTCTATCTATTATGGTTCTATCCTGTTCCCAGTTTTCTCCAGCAAATTCGATTTGTGGGAAGAAAAATGGGGTAATATTTTTCAAATCTGGTTTCAGTTCAGTTTTTCTTTTTAGCAAAATGCAGTCAGTTGTTTTTCAGTTATGCAAACAGAAAGACAACCTATTTCTGGGTATCTGTAGAGATTTTCTCACATGAATAATTCAGAAGGAGCTCATTTGAGATGTTTCAAACACAAGTCTGTGGCTATTTCCAAGAAGAATAGTTATCGTTTTCAAGAAAAATTTAAAAAATTAATGAAGCCACGAACAATGTGATTAAAATTCTTTAGAAAATAAGACAGAGGAATTTAGTATCAGTACGGACCTCTGTTTTTTTTTTTCCTGCCTTGCTTATGAATTCAGTTGTAGCTGCAACACGCTCTAGCCATGCTATTTGCTTCTTTACACCTCCACGTTGTCCAGGTGGCTAGAGTATGCTTTGGACTGAATCACCGTCTCAAGGAATCATTTCCCACATAGAACATGAACTTGCTCTTCCCAGCCCAGCTCCATAGCTCATGGGAGGTGGAGCAAGGCAAATCAATTTGATTTTTTTTCTTTTGAAAATCAAAAAACCTGCCACTCAAACTGGCTTCAACAACAACAAGAAAAAATTGATTGGCTTGGAAATACCCTAAAGTAGATCCAGCTTCAAATCAGGCTGGAATCAGGGCTCAGATGATGTCGTCACAACTGAGTTTTTCCTCAAGATCCTAGGTTCAGTCCTTCTGGGGAGGCTCCATGCTCAATCTAGCGCCTATAATGTCACAGAAACATTGTAAAGAGTAGCACCTCACACCACCACATCACGCTATCTAGAGGAAGAGTGAAATATTTCCTCTTGTAGTGTCCATGGAAGATGGGAAGTCTCTCAACCCAGAATTCTCCCCCGAAGTCTAACTTACGTACATAACCTGAATCAATTTCCATGGCCAGCAATGTGCTGTGCTTATTTGCTTGGGTGTGAGTTACGTCCCCCATCCCTGTGGCTGGGCATTAGGACTCCACCTAGATCACAAGGAACGTGAATTGGATTGCCAGTTCTATGTGGCAAAAATTAAGACGGCTAGTACATGGGCACCTGACTCAAAGTCAAACAACTAATTCTATTAAGTGGCCAGTAATCACTCAGATTTACTGTCTCAAGCTCTTGAACCGAGAGGCACTGAGATTACAACTGGTTGGTGAAGTTGAAACGGTAAGATCACGTAGACTCAGAGTTGACTGCCATACTGGATGAGGGCAAAGCAGAATAAGGCATTTGCCAAAGAAGAAATAGGTAGAGACGTGAAGAGGGAGGGAGAGAAAAGAAGAGAAGGAAGAGGTTTCTAGAGTTACAGAAAAACTCTTTGACTGTTACTGGTTTTCTAATTCCCACAGGCCTAGTTATTCTTCTTGTATTTCAGTTCCTTAAGAAGCTGCTATTTTCCTTTCAATAATCCCCCTACCCACTCGTTAGCTAGATGGGTGTTTTTTCCTTGCCACTTTGAAGCTTTGCTCAAACACACATAGTGGTTTCTCTATATAGAGCTTGGAGATACCATTGTGCTGTGCTAGTCTTCCTCCCACCCAGAGGCTTTCCTACGTGTTGTTCCCCTTTCCCCCTACCTCTCTGGGTAACTCACAGCCTTCTTGCCATTTTCCACATTTCAGCTTCAAAACTTGACCCCCCAGGTTGGGTCCTCTTATCATACTTGCTAGCTCAGCTTCCTGATAACATTTATTGCGACGGATTGAATGTTTGTGTCCCCACAAAATTCACAGGTTGAAACCTAATCCACAGTGTGATGGAATTTGGCGACTGGCCTTGGCGGAGGGTGATTAGATCATGAGGACACAGCCCTTATGAATGGAATTGGAGCCCTCATAAAAGAGGCCCCAGGGAGTTCATTTGCTCTTTCCACCACGTGAAGACATAGTGAAAGATGGCTGTCCATGAATCAGGAAGCGGGTCCTCCTCAGACGCTGAATCTGCTGGTGCCTTGATCTTGGACTTCCCAGCCTCCACAACCACGAGAAACAAATTTCTGTTGTTTATAAGCCATCAGTGGTATTCTGGTGTAGCAGACCAAATGGGCTAAGATACTTGTTATAATTAATGAACCAACTGTGAAATTTATTTGTTTAATGTTTGTCTTTCCTGCTGGGCCATGAATCAGGACCATGCCTATCTTGATGCCCCGATGAATTCTTGGTATCTAGCACATAATAAATATTCAACACATATGAGTTGAGTGAATGATTGACAGCTTGTCAAAATTGTTCATATTAAATATCATTAATATGATATTTAATCACTAAAACTCAGCTGTGAGGAGGAAGCAGAGAGATCATAAATTAAGTTCTGGAAGAACACTGAGATTCTGCTTTTCCATGTAAATGAGTATGGGGGTCTGAAATCTACTCAGCAACATTAGAGTACTGGTTGCTTCTGGAACCTCTCAGTACAGTCACTTCCTGCTTTAAAATTGGGCTCAGCCCACTACTGTGTGGAGCTTTCTAGACACACTGTGGGTGAGTGTGAGAGGAGAAGCAGGATGAATCCTTCTGAAATAACACGATAGGCTGATGGTCTCGACAGGAGCTGGCAATGATTCAACACAGAAGAATCCTGAGAATCTTATTTCTCTAAGACTTCTGCATAGTGGACTTGATTTTTCTCATTCTTGCACTTGATCAGGGACAAGTTTGAGCCCCAGAACTTGGGTATCCTTTATGCAAAAGTCTGTGAAGATGTGATGACTTTCCTTCTGGGCAACCAACACTTAGAAAACACTTACTGCCATAAACACTGCTCTTGGCACAGTGCCAGACACGAGGAGGCTCATGATGAGAGGATATAAGCTATCCTCTTTGCACCTACAGCAAGTGGGGAGAAAGATCTATAAGGGAACATCAAGATAGATGCTGAAATGGAAGTATTATATATGAGATGTGAATTCTTCCCGAGAGAATCAGGGGTAGCTTCCCAGAGGAGGTGAACTTTGGGCTGAGGATCTGATGGATGGAGAAGAGTTTGCCAACAGATTTGGTTGGCTAAGATAGAGCTACTTCTCTTTTCTCCTTCCCATGGAAAATATCATAGGCAGCCATGAATCCAAGAAGGTCTATGTAGTCACATGATATTTCCTCATCTCCTTTGGAACATGGCCCTTTTGAAGAGTGAAGGGGAGAATGAGGTAGGTTAACTCATGGTCTGAGAGTAGTCCTTAGGTCACATTAAAGGTTTCTAAGGAGCAAATGTTGCATCCCAAGAGCTCAAAGGCTATTACACTAACCTACTGTTTTCTTCCTCCTACGGGGGCCCGAACTTTAATGAACTACATGGTATTGGGGAGGGGGTACTCGGTATGCGGTGTGATTTTTACTGCCAGTTGCTGGCTTCGCAGTTGCCAGGGGGATGGAGAGAAAAACTAGTGTCTGTGAAGTGGGTTCTTTCCCGAAGCTTGGAGAGACTGTATTTGTCAAATGGAGTTCCTTCTATCATGCCCAACTTTGGGACTCGCTCAATGCCATTGAATGCCACAGCCTTGACGTCTTCGAGACCCACTGGTCACAGACAACACCATCGTAGCCCAGAGCTAGCTCCCACCAAACTTTATTGGAAAAATCCAAAGAATGATCACTCCTCCCAGAACTTGGACAGTTCCTAATGACATCATAAAAAGAGGCTCATAAAACTGAAGTCCGCAAGGAAAACAAGGCCATTTTTCTGCTCTGAGTACTTAAGCCTTGAGAAGAAATAGCATTCTGTCAATCTAGGCTGAGGTTCCAGAGTGGGGTTTTCAGTGTCAGACCCATTATAAACACATTTCACAGCTGAAGCTGTGCCAAAATAAGGAAAATGTAGTTGTCCATCTCTGTTGCTACTTGTCCAAGCATGAAAACATATTAGCCTTGACAAGAGAATTGTTTATTCATATTGCTTTATGAGAGACCTAGCATATGGGTGGACAAAGTCCTCTAAAGAAAATCTCGGCTGGACACTTATTTTTGTTGTGGGCTGATGACATTTCTCAATGAGGATGGCCTCCCAAGGACAATTCCCACCAGAGTTATTTATGCTCAGAGCGATTTTTGGAGCATTTTGAAAAATAGCATTTGAAATTTCTAACAGCCATTAGCGTCTTCAGCCTTTGGCTTTTCTATTTTGGATTTTTACTCATATAGGATGAATGGGGTACGTGTAAACTCTGACAACAGTGCCATCACTTAGAGAGAGGTTCCCTAGACCCCGAAGGCTCAAATGACATACGTTGGCAAGTGACCAGAAGGAGGGATGTGACCAACAGATATTTCTAGATACAGGAGCTCCCCAGCAGCTCTTTGATCCAATCTCTCAAACACTTCCAGGGCTCCTGCCATGTGTCAGGCACTGTGGTTGTCATTAGGGACGAAAGGACCAGCAGGGGGCGATGGTAAGGGGACGACATGCCAGAAAGTGACTAATTGGACAGCATGTGACACATGAAGCCATAGAGGCACGCACAGAGGACAAGGAGGCACCAAAGGAAACTTATCCAACCCATGCTTGGATACAGACTCGACTAGGAATCCTGGGTCTGCCACTTACTAGCTCTGGAGCTTTAGATAGATTTCTTTACCTATTTGAATTTCGGTTTCTGCATTTGAAATGGAGATTAAAAACCTCGTAGAATTATTATGAAGGGTAAGAGATAATAACAAACATGAATACATTTTAGTTTCCGTCTGTCTCTCTCTAAACACACACACACAGGTGCTATGCTACTACCACCGTCGCTATCAACAACAGTACTACTAGTAATTATGCTGACTATGGTACAGGTAACGATGCTAGTTGGCTTTTACTGAGTGCTACCTATGTCTTGGGCACTGGTGTAAGCACTTTACATGCTTTAACTCACCTAAAGCTTCCAACAACCCACTCAGGCAAGTACTGCTATTTATCCCCATTTTCTGGAAGAAAATGAGGCAGAAAAGTTAAAATAGTAATTAGTAGAGGTGAGTTTGCTTCTTATTTTTATTTTTATTTTTTGAGACCGAGTTTCACTCTGTTGCCCGGGCTAGAGTGCTGTGGCATCAGCCTAGCTCACAGCAACCTGGGCTCAAGCGATCCTCCTGCCTCAGCCTCCCGAGTAGCTGCAACTACAGGCATGCACCACCATGCCTGGCTAATTTTTTCTATACATATTTTAGCTGTCCAAGTAATTTCTTTTTATTTTTAGTAGAGACGGGGTCTCGCTCTTGCTCAGGCTGGTCTCAAACTCCTGAGCTCAAACGATCCACCCGCCTCGGCCTCCCGGAGTGCTAGGATTACAGGCGTGAGCCACCGCACCCGGCCAGTAGAGTTGAGTTTGGAAGCCAGCAGACCGGCTCTGGAGCCCATGTTCTCAGCTATGCTATGATGGGGCACAGCTATCTGGCTGCAAATGTCAACAGAGCTGAGGCAATCCTTTGGGGCCTCTCATCATGGTGCGCCCTGCACGTGCCACCTTGTTTTCTAGCGCTCAGCAGAGGGCTGGTGACGGCAGAGCCCTCGGAAGCAATGGCCACTGCACCCTTGCCCAGTCGATGCGCACCATGTAGGGTAGTGTAGGAGAGATGAGGAAGGGGTGAGCATGTTACATGAGAGAAAGACGGTCTTAGTAGTAATCTGTCAAAGTCAGTGTCACAGACATTAGAGGCATTTTGGGCTCAGGCATGAGAATTTTTTGGATTGGCTTCTTTACCCAACTGGTCTTACTTGCTCAGCTTCAATGAATTGGATGGACTTCCCTCCACTTCAACAAGCTTTAGAGGACCTGCCTGGCACTTAGATGTTTCCCTGAACTCAGATGTTCCGGGGTCCTTAGCTGTCTCACAAAGGCCAGAGTCAGGGAGAAGTTCCCCACACACATTTTTTTTCCGGTAACAAATTAAAACAAACTCCTACCATGAGCTGGACACCATGCTACTTCATGAGCACGAATGTTAGGGTTAGGTCCAACAACATTAGTTTGCAAGCTGGCAGTTCGTATCATTCTCTGGTAGGAGAGGATTCCAAGTCTGTCTGATTTTTGGTAGTGTGTAGAACAGAACTTTTCCATCAGAGAACTATTAGGATATGATTTCTCACTGATTTTGCAATTGGGTCAGGGTATGAGATGCTAATTTTGCTCTGCATAGAAGTCTAAATGTCAGTTCCACATTTCAAATGATGGCTTAAAAAAACCAATGGTTTCTCCACTCCTAGACCCCTGCCACTGATACTACCAAAGCTGTATTACTTGTCTTAAAGAATCAGCTTGAGAATTTTGGAATTTTACCCTAAAATGTGGCCAAAAGAACCGGCAAATATCACAGCAGCACCAAGGCCACCATCTGCCTGCTTGAGCTTTAATGTCAACTTTTGATCACACAATTTAAATAACTTAGACTTAATTCCTGGGTGAAATTCGGGAACACTTTAATATTAACATGAGAGGATTTGGGAAAATGTTTGAACAGGGATTACGGAGTCTTTTCTACCAGCTTAAAAAAATGCACTCAGGTCTCTTCCTGGAACTTTTAAGGCAGCGTGACTGATGTTCACAGTGAGACCATCTCTGTCTGATGTCCTTGTGCGGCTGTCTCTGTCTGATGATTTGTGGGATGTCGGTGTGACTGAATTGATAGGTTACAGTACAAAGTTGTGGGTGAGGAAAAGGAGACTTTTTCGCACCCCCGTTTTCTCCTAAGAGGAGAGGACAAACACAATCCTTTCGTGGAAATGCTTATGATAAATGCTACTGGCTGAATAACCAGGTTCCAGGAAAATCAAGGTAGAGACGATTCTGAATTCCAGGAGCCAGTTCTGCTGAACTCTGTTGCTTCACTTGGGCTTCCAGATAAACTTTTAGTGGAGCAAAGAAAGCAGTTTCCAGGAGGGGCAACCATCACGAAGAGAGGAATGGGGCGGAGGGCAATCCTGGCTTGGAGTAGCTTCCTGCCTCTCATCTGATTGCTCAAAAGCAATAGCATGAAAGTTGGAATTAGAGGACTCAGCTTTCTGCTCACCAGCTGAGTGAACTTGGGTATATCACTGGAATGCTTGGATTTGCCTAAACTGGGAGAATTAATGTAACTCTGAGGATTGTCCATCACAGGCCTAAATGAGAATTTATGTGAAATTGCACATCTAGTGCCTGGCACATTTTAAGAAAGGACTGATTAGCAGAGAGAGCGGTCAGGATGACAGGAGGTGAAAGCATGGGTGAAAAATGGATCCCTGGGTTGGGATGAGGAGGAAAATGAGGACCTATTTTGGAAAGGTATTTTGCAAGGGTCGTACGCACAGCGGTGGAGAGTCCAGATTCCGGTCATTGAGTGACTGTGGCCAAGTCCTCTAACATGTCTGCTTTAGCTTCCTCCTCTACGAAATGGGGGTAATGACAGCACCATTCTCATGAGGTTGCTGGATGGTTAGATAGACTCTCAAACGTAAAATGCTTAGAAGAGAGTCTGGCACGCAGGACAACACTAAATGGTAAGTGGTAGTTACTACTACTGGATACATCTACACTGTTTCCCGATTCATAATGGCCACTCCACTCACAGCCTTCCTGCTTCCCACCCTCACCCTGAGTGATACATCTCCAGCACCCATGTGTTCAGTGAGACCCTCTCCCCTTTTCCACTGTCCACTGGATTGGCTGATTGCGCCAGGAGTTAGCTCTTGAACCAATCAGAGATCCAGTTCTTGGGACTGTGAATTTGCAGGGGGCAGTGAGAAGAGGGGCAAAGGCGGGAGAAGGAGAAAGATTTGAGAGGGAGGATGGCTGGCTGAATGATTCGCTACCTGGCCACTCCAGAAACACATGGGCTAGGCATGCTTCTCCCTCGAGAAGCAAAGAAAGCTGGTCTGCAGAGAAAAAGAGGATGATGAAGGTGACACGCAGAGACGAGAGGTGGAGGGAAAGTCCTGACCACTCTGAGGTCCCCGGTTCTTTCCTGGGTTCTGCCTGCGATTTGCCCAGTGGCTCTGTGAGCTCCTTCTCGATCCTAATCCCGTCTCTTCCGTGAATTTCCTTGAGTTGGTGCCTCTTATTTACAATCAGAAGGGCTCCACCCACCTTTTAATTCAGAGAACAGAGTGAATTATACATGATGGATGACATCTTACCCAGGAATTTCTGGTTATGATATTTACAGGCGCTAACTCTCAGCCATATGGGGTGAATCGCACATCTTCACTAAAATTCACTGTGACGCCGGAAACGGAAAAATCGGGGCGTGCTAAAAGAAGATACGCAGAGGTGCTTTGTTTCAATATCTCTTCACGAACTAGCCGATATCTGAGATCTTGATATTTTATTTAATTTTTGGTTGATGAGATGTTTTGCCATTTTCCTTGGCGTTAGCCAGGCTGGCCTAGGCAAGGGGGAAATTTATTTTTCTTAGAATCGGACTAGAGGGAAAAGCAGATACATAGCTAAAGTTCAGGAATAACTGTAATCAGGGACTTAAACATCCTGAGGACTCCTTGATATCTCAGGGTACTTTTCCCACCCCTGTTTCTCTCCTGTGAAAAGGAGTTTGTTGGCTTCTGCTTTTCCCTTCCTGGAAAAATTGAACATGGCTGCAGGCATCTTTCTACCCTTGGAAGATGCAGCCCTGTTGGCCCACAGTCCACAGGCCCCAGGGAAGGGATTCATTGGTTTAGTTTGCACCAAGTATCCATTTTTTAGACCAATCACTTGTGGCCAGGGCAGGCTGGGAACTGTGATTGGTTCCCGTCGGGTGAAGAGCTCACTCTAGGACCAACTAACTATGGCAAGGGGGCCATGGCATGAATGAACATTTCAGAAGAAGAGAGTCAACTTCTTAGAGAACAGGAGATAGTAGTAGTGGGCAACCCAACCCATAGAAATCCTCAATACCTTAAATGTTTGGGGGATCCTCCGTATGTTTTATAATTATTCTCCATTTCCTGTAAATAATAACCAAGATTCACTTCAACTGGCTATTTCATTATCCAAGAAGGCTTAGTTCTAACTTGATAATATCCTACTTTACTTAGCTTCAGAATATTTAGTGGCGTGGGCTCGGGAAGAGGGTTCTTTGATCTACTGTTCAGAGATGAACTTCTTGGCTTATTTATACCAGTTGTTCATCCGGGGTCTTTCAAAAATTAAAATTAGCCTAACACTAGATTTAAATCATCATGTTGAGCCTCAAAGTAAAAAACCAACTAAAATAAAGGTGCCGTGAGCTCGTTTTTGAAGCGTGTGTGATTTTATTCAGATTAGACGAATACTTATTCGTTACAAATGTAATTGCTACCTAACAGGCAGGAGAAGAGACCACATGACCTCCTTTTATGGATAATCCTCTAACAGGAGACATTGAGTTTGTAGGAGAAATAAACTCTAAAGGCTTATTAATGTTTACTCCCACATTAAGCAGGATTTAAAAACATAAGAACCTTTTACACTACCTTTAGCCAAATCCCTAATTGCATACTATTTTTAGCCACCAGACTGACTTGACTATAAACTTCAAAGGTGTCCAAAAAACAAGATGCAAAACATTTCAGGAAAAGTGCTTGAGCACAGAGGGATTTCCGTGCTTCTTGGAATCTGTCCCTGGCTTCTCGTCCAGTAGGATTCCTCCCTATAGGTCCAAGTCGTGAGATGCCTCTCTCCATAAAGAGAAAGGCTGAATGCTGAGCTCCACCCCACGCCCACCCGCCCTGCCATCTCTGACAGCTGCTACCCTCAGACGCACTCGAGACCTGGGGCTACAGTTGGAACAAGCAGGAGCTGGTTGTTATTTAAAAAGTTGATATTTTGTTCTTGGTGGATTTTGGGGTGTTAACTGTAAGTTAAAAGCATCTGATTAAAAATCATTTATTTTGATTGCTGAGTTTCTGGGCGCCCCCTTAAATTTTGTGCCTGGAGTGAGTGCCTTGGCCCAGTGCCAAGCCTGATATGTAGCCAGACTCGTGCTGAGGGTCCAGCGCAGCCCCCTTGCTAATGCCTGTCATGTTCAGCCTGGCTGTCCCTTCTCTGTAATGAGAATGGAACTGGAATGTCCTTAGAGGGCTGTCTGTGGGATTGACTGAGAGGGTGCATGGAAAGCATGTAGCACGCTTAACACAGACTCAGCGCTCAATAAATACTATTACCCTTACTGCTATTAATAATAACACAAACGGCAGGGATGGCAATAACAGTAGATAACATTTAGCTGTCGTCTGACAATAAGACACGATCCCAACCTTAAAGGAGTTCTATATACTTGGAGACTCGGATATGTAAACAAATGATCCCCATTCAGTGAACTGCCTTAATAAAGGTCCACACGTATGGCCAAAGGTGGCGAGAACTGATTGATCGCTAAGCTCCTAGAGAAGGAGTTTTTTCTGTTTTTTGAGACAGAGTCTCACTCTGTTGCTCGGGCTACAGTGCCATGGCGTCAGCCTAGCTCACAGCAACCTCAAACTCCTGGGCTCAAGCAATCCCTCTGCCTCAGCCTCCCGAGTAGCTGGGACTACAGGCATGCGCCACCATGCCCGGCTAATTTTTTCTATATAGTTTTAGTTGGCCAATTAATTTCTTTCTATTTTTAGTAGAGGCGAGGTCTCGCTCTTGCTCAGGCTGGTTTTGAACTCTTGACCTTGAGTGATCCGCCC